>MU380419.1:0-43234 GCA_022495085.1 Xylaria sp. FL1042
TTAATAAACTTATTATATTTAAATTTAAAATAATAATATAAAGTAAAAAGGTTTAATTAAAAAAAAAAAAAACATAATATTTATATTTTATAAAAATTTATTATATTTAAAAACTAAAATTTATATAAGAAATTTTTTTATAAGTACACGTAAAGTTAAGTTTATGCTTAATTATTTTAATAATAAGCTTTTATTTTTTTCTACTAGCTTTTTATTATAAAACTATTAGTTTTACGGTTATAAAGCAAGCTTAATAAAAAGGGTCTTTTTTTTATAAAGCGCTTATAAGTTTTATTTTTCCAAGCATATAACTAAAAAATAATAAAAAATATAAATTTATAAATCTATTAATCTTTTTAAAGATTTAAAGATTTATTAAATCTAAAATATAATAATATTAAAAAAACAGCTTAAGCTATCGCTATTTTTTATATTTATATAATAATATATTTCTTATATCTAGTCACTTATTTAATCTAGCTTTTTAGTTATTAATTTATTTTTATATTAATATATTTATTAATTAACTATTATTTATATTGCTTTTTTTATTAAATAATAGTAAAAATATTAAAAAACCTTTTTTATAAACACCTGCTAATTAGTTTTATTATTACTTTTAAATTAAAAACTTTATATACCGCTTATATTTTAATATAAATATATAATAAGTTTATAACACTTTAATAGCTCTTTAATTAATAAGACTTAGTCGATAAGACTAAAAAAGATTTAAGATTTTAAAATAAAATATTTAAATATTATATATTTAAAAAAATAAAAGTTTAAAAATTTAAACTATTTTTAAAAATTTTAAAAATATATAATTATAGCAAGCTTATAATTTTAAAAAGCTAGCAAAACTATATAAGCATAAAAAAGCAAAAAATAATAAATTAATATATAATTATAAAATCTACCTGCTAAAAGCTTTGCAAAATAAATTTATAAAAGATTTTTATAAATATTTACTATATAAACATTAAAAAATAGCTAAAATAGTCTAACAATTATAAAAAAAATATAACTTTTTAAAACTATAAAATATAATTAAGTTTATTATAAAAAATTATAATATTTATAATAAAGCTAAAGCAGTTAAATATAAACTTTATAAACTATTGCAATTTATTTAAATATTTAAATAAATATAATATATTATTGCTTAAGATTTTATTATAAGCTTATTTTTATTAATTAATATAGTTATAAAAATATAATATAATAAAATATAAATTATTATTAATAAACTTATAAAATATGCTTATTTTTTATTATTTAAAAAAGATATAATAGCTAAATAATTTATATATACTTTTATTTAATATTATTTTAATAAATATAATTTATTAAAGCAAATTATATTAAATTAAAATAAACTTTTTATTTTTAAATTTAAAATAAGTTTTTTTAAACTAATAAGTATTAAACTTAAGTTTTTAATAGCTTATTATTTATAAACTAATAAATAAACTAAAAAACTTAATTAAATATTAAAGCAATATTTATAAAGTTATATTAATTATTAATAAAATAATTAAATAAAACTATTACCGACAGCATAAATTATTTATAATATTTTAATTAATAAAAATATAAGTTTATTTTTTTATAAAGCAGTATATAAACAATAAGCAATTATTAAAAAACTAAAGAAAATATTAGCAAAAATACCAACTATTTTAGCTATAGCACTTAAAGCAAAAACTATTACAACTAAGATTAAAACACTACAAGCAAAATTATAAACACGCCTTTAATTTTTGCAGCAATAAATATTATAACATTATAATAAAAAATAAATTAAAAAACTAACTTTTAAAAAAAAAAACAAAGTTTATCTGCTATAATAAAAATAAAATATTATTGCTAATATTTTATAAATTAAAACTAAATAACTAAGCAATAAATTAGATTTTAAAAAGCTTAGTTTTTTTAAAAATTAAAAAAGTTATTTTTTTAACTAACTATAAACTATTACTATTAAAAAATATAAAAATTCACTTTATTTTTTATATTTTTTTACTTAAACCAGCTTTTAAAAATATATAACTTAAATTATAACTTAAAATAAAAAATAATTAAAACATTTATAAAGTTAAAAAAATATTAAATTTTTATTAAAATAAAAATAATATTAAATATTTTATAAAATAAAAAAAGTACTTATATATTAATAATATTTAAAAGCTTAAAAAATATTTAAAAATTATTACAGCTATTATAAATTAATTTTATTTTTAGCATTTTAATTAATTAAAACTAAAAATATAAAGTTAACCTTTTAAAATATATTTAAAGCAGCTTAATTTATTTTAAAAATAACTTTAAGCTAATAACTTTTAAAAATTTTTTTTTATTAAATTGTTTTATTAATCTTATATTTTTTTTTTTTATATTTTATTTTATTTAATTTTTTTTTTTTTAATAAAATTTTTAAACCACGCTTTTTAAAAAAATCTTTTTATTTTTATAAACACTAAAAAGTTGCTAACTTTTAATAAATATTATTAAACTATTTAATATATTTATTTTAAAAAGCTTTAAACTTATTATTAAATTTTTTAAATTTATTATTTATTTTTTTAAGTTTATTTTTAAGTTTTTTAAGCTTGTTTTTTATTTTTTTGCGCTTTTTTTATAAACGCTTTTATTTTTTAAATATATTTAATAAAAACAATATAAAACTTAAAAATATATTATAAAAATATTAAAACTAAATATAATAATAATAACTAAAGATTTTATTAATATAAAAATAAATATTATTTAAAAAAAAGCAGTAAAAATAAAAAAAGACTTAAAATTTATATTTTTAAATAAGCCAAGTATAGTTGTTATAAGCTTTATATTAGTTTAGCTTAAAGATATGTTGTAATTTTAAAATATAAAAAGGTATAGTTAAAGCAACTTATAAAACAAAAAAAAAAAAGGTTTTTTTTTTTCGAGACAAAAAATAAAAAAAAAAAAAAATAATATTATAAAAAAAACAAGCTACTATAAGTTAAACTAACAGGCTTAACTAAAAAAAAAAAGTTCTTTATATAAGCAAAAAAAAAAAAACTTTTTAACTAATTATATAATATAATAATCTAATTAATCTAATAGATTTTATTTATTTACCTTAGATTATATAAATTATATAAATTATATAAATTATATAAATCGTAAAAATTATATATAATAAAAAAAAAAAATATTATTTTTTAAATATTTATATATAATAATATATTTTTTATATTTAGTTATTTCCTTAGTTTAATTCTTTAGCTATTAACTTAATAATAAAAACTATTTTTATTAAATTAATATATTTATTAATTAACTATTATTTATATTGCCTTGTTTATTAAATAGTAGTAGAAGTACTAGAAAATCTCTTTTATAAATACCTGCTAATTAGTTTTATTATTACCTGTAAATTAAAAACCCCACGTATTATTTATACTTTATTATAAATATATAACGGGTCTATAATATATACCTCTTAGCCACCTAACAAGTATATTAAATATATAGCATTATAAGCTTAAATAAATATTTTATTTTAGTATAACATTTTACTATTATAAATATTAATAAAAATATTAATGCAAAATAAATTTTTAAAATTTAAATATAAAAGCTATTACGCTAAAATTATAATATATAATAAAGAAAAATCTAAAATATTTAATAAAGCTAAATATAATTTTTTTTAAATTTTTTTAGCTAAGCTATAAAGCATTAAAAATTTTATATATATAATTTATAATATAAAATTTTTAATATTTAATATTTTAGTTAAAAAAAATTAAAAAAAAGCTTAGTTATTTTTTTAAGATATTTTATAATTTTCTTTATGCTATATAAATATTTAAGCTTTATTAAAGTATTTTTTAATTTTTTAAAATTTTTATTTCGCACTAACACTTTTATTAATATTTATAGTATAAAAATATTATAATTTTATATATTTTACTTTAGGATTTTTTTAACTATATTAAAAGCGTTTATATAAACTGCCGATTTTTTTATGTAATATTTAGTTATTTTACCTTTATAATTCGAAAGTTTTATATTTATAGCTATTTTATTTAATTAATTATTAGCTTTTAAAATACATGTGTTTTTGGTGTGTTTTGATTTTTTGTGTGTGTTAAATGGGGGGGGTGGCCGGAACCCCCTGAAAGCGGGTTAGGATGTTCTAGGTTCTGATCTTAGGGTCAGCCTGTTGATGTATGACATGCGCTCTTGTGGATATAGTGTAGATCCACAAGCGCGCATATATTATGTATAATAGATAGGTTTTAGACCAATAGAGCTACGAATTCCACTCCTGGAGATTCTATGCCTGGAGAGGGCACTGGTCAACTTCCCTGAGCTGTGCGCAGATCCACTTGAGTGCGACAATTACCCGCCACGATGAATCAACAGAGCCCACCGTACCGCGTTCTTCATCCTTTATCTACTGGATGAGCAAATAAGGATGAATAAGTCAGCCACTTTGTGGCTGGGCCAGGGTCTCGGAGAATAAATGGAAGGACTGCCGCCGTGAAGAAAGAAAGACAAGCAAGGAGGCAAAGCATTCTTTTCATTCTTACGCAAATCGACTTTTTTTTTATACCATCACGAGATTACCCATTGAGAACACGTAAATTCTGAACCGGAAGGCCTTAGGAAGTGTCGGGATCGGCCTATCTCTTGAGGGCATGTGCCCCAGCTGGGCGGTGGCCCATGGGGCTCAGTTCACTATAACCAATGACCTACCCATAGAGAGTTAACTCTCTTCTGATAGTTCTGGACCCGACGCAAGTTTTTGGAATCTTGCTGTCGGCGAAGCAACTACCCGTCAAGTCGAAGATTCTTCCTGCCGGGGCTCTCCGCACGGACAAGTGTGCTAGAGATCGCAACATGATAAATTCTTAATTTATGTTCAGAAGGTAAGTTAACACTATGTCATATATCTCATAGTTCGTTGCTGCGATTCCTACTGAGTATAAGGGACCTCTAAGTGTTCATCTGCTTCTTTGTTAGACCACGGAGCCTCAATTTCCTGCACATCGCACGGCCACACCACCGCTTGCGCCCCTTTCCAAATCAATACTTTCGACTCTGTTTAGCTACATTATCATAAAGGCGGCAGGCTACTGGCCACCAAACCCAAATAGAAGTTGGAGGGGTGCAACTGTACTCCAACTGCATGCTTCTTTCCGCTGTTCTGCGCCTATCGGACTACACCAAGGTCTCGCGGTCGCGAACATTATACACGCATCTATTAGCAGAGTTCTATTTATGTCTATCTTTTTCCGAAATTGCCGCCCTAATCGGAGATCAATGGGCTCTACATAACCTTACAACAATGGGAAGGCTTGGGAGTTCGTGGCTATGGATTGCGTACCGGGATATCACTCTTGATTCTTGAGGCGATGGTCGATGGGTCAATGGTAGAGCAGTGTCACAGGTTCCCCGGTCGCCTTGACAATGCTTTCCAAGTACTAGTCCACTTGTTATCGTCCCTAGGTCTTGTCTAGAGTACACCTCCAGATGGCGATCGTACACTCCACCCTTCTATCTAATGTTCTTTCGATCATATTGTCTATTTAGTGAATATACGTATCCATATCTAAGGGCTGTCTGAGTATAAAGATAGCCCTCTAGTTTTCTGTTCTGCTTTGACTTTCTTCAGTTCTCGCCTTTACTCATCAGTACGGCCTCAGCGGTCTTAGTGAACATCATAAAGGTATGCCCATATCCATCATCACTGTACAACCCCGTTTCATAAGGTCGGCTAGAGTCAGTGTAGATAGCATCTGACTATTTAACTACTAGGCTAGTTACTCCCACTACCTCCCAATTGTATTCGCCTGCAAAACCAGCAAAAAAATATCCATAAACAAGACCTATCTACCAAAATGCCTTCCACGCAGCCCCCGCCTCCGCAACAGCGCACACCGGCCACTCAGGCCAATGCTACCGACGTTACTGAGCCTCCTGGAACGGCCCCGGGACCTAGCGAGACGCAGCCTGTGGGAGAAACACAAAAGACTGCAGATAAATCAGGAAGCAAGGAGAAAGATACGCAAGGAGACGAGGAGGCTAGCCGGCAGCAGGGTTCGGGCGATAAGAAAGATGAGCGAAATCGTAAAGGGAAGGGACGGAAGAGGAGCACTCGAAAGGGAGACTATTCCTTTCCACTTTAGATGCTTAACCTTGACCATAAATGAGGATTGCGTCCCGTTTAAGCCTGCTTGAAGCTCCAATGATTATTGTCTAAGAGTTACAATTGATGGTTTGACCATTCTTAGAATGCCTGAATAGATCCTGTGATCGCGAAAGGATGGGTTAAGAGGCAATCGACACCCGCTGAACCATGTTTCAAATGAGCCTACCATACAATATACACCTCCTAGGTAACTCTTGAAGGTTGCTCGTACAATCTGGTGGTATAGTTGGTAGCTTAATTGGTCAAGGCATCTCTCCACTCCGTGACTCATTGCCTACCTTCAGTGACAGCCGGGGATGAGACCGACCGACTGACAAATGATAGACAGCATAACTGTGTAACTGCAAAGTACCTCGTGCAGCGTAACATAACTTGTTCCTCTTAGAGCATGCTGTACCGGTAAGAAGGTCCCAATAACCGAAGGAGGCAACACTAGTACGTATGTATGGTAAAATCACTGTGATGGGCGCCTCACAGGTTTTCAAGTCAAAAAATTCTCGTCATCTTTGGTATCTCACGCGTTGATCGAGATTTATCAGAAGCTAGAACCGTGGTGATCAAAAAGTTCTCCCCCAAAGTTGCTCGATTCACATAGACTTTCATATCGTCGGGAGTCAGTAATAGATATTATCGATTTCAAATCCTAGCCTAGTCCTAGAATGGTTTCTGAAGAAACGATTATTATCTCGATAATGATATATCAGGTGAATGACAGTATTTGATCCGCCCCGTCGGGGTTCTGAGGCGCCTGCGAGCATAGTGGGCGCCACAAGGATAGCCCCAATAGATATACATCTAAGAACCCTTAGAGTACGATGTGAGCTACTATAATATACCTTAGAAAAAAGACAGACAGGGTTGTTTCCACTTCCTATCTTTCCCAACAGGTTAGACCGCTATGGGGACTTGGGCAACCATCCCGCGACCCAGAAGGCGGAGCGGAGTGTGCCAAAGGGATTAAGGGGCGGGGCCCTTGCCTGTTGGTAATATATGCAGGTCAGATCCCTTACATGCATAAAAAGATCCAGAATTCCGTGGTTTGATCGCATCAGCGCCTGGGCTCTTCTCCGTTACGTCTCATCTCTTATCCTTAGTATACCGCATACGCGTCATTATGTCATGTACCTATCTAGCTGGGATTCACGCGTAGATCCCGCACCAACCCCGGTTAGCTCTAGTCGTGACTCGTAGACGCCGTTGTCCCTCTTGAATTGGCATGGGTTATCTACATCAACATACTTTCCGGGCATAGGGTGTTAGCAACGACGTGATCGCCTGGCCTTGGCCATCCAAATATTTCTTGGTAGCAACCATCCAATCCTGTCTACTTGCCCATTGAATTTGGTGTAGGTGTGCTAGTATTAAGTTCGGACTGCATTTTCAGCTCGACGATGCAACCTATGACAAGGGACTCATTAAAATGACTGTCTAAGGCCGCTAGATGTGATTTTCATTTGCGTAGTACCTCATTGAGTATACATCACGTAGCCTCACGGTTTCGCTTGAGCATGGGGCGTACCTACGTTCGAGGAAGACTTTGTATAGTATTTCCCCCCCTCCGGCACCCAAGTGCTACCAACCATCGTTTCTCGGCTCATATATATCAATAGCGAGATAGAACCGGGGACTTTAATAGAGGATTTGTTGGCAAATTTTTCATCTCGGGCTATATGCGTGTGAAAGAGTACTCTAGAATACAGGGGGAAGAGACAGCAGGAAATAGGGGCGGAAATGGAAGTGGAGATGAAGAATTCAGCACGTAGATAGGCTGGGACATGCTGTTACGTTGACCCGGGGGTTTTAAGCAATGTATTAAATAAATAACTCTTGTCACAAATAGTTTGTAACACCATGCCAGCGCTATTAAAGAGATAGCTTTCTTCGGCATCATGTGGTCGATATGTATCGATTACTACATTGCACCTACTTACCGTCGTCTCGAGGCCGATCATTGCGGCTCGGCTCGGCATCCTGAATCGAATCAGGGGTAAAATGAACGTGGACGAACTATAAAGAGGGGGCGTTCCAAACAGATCGATGCGCATCACACCAATGACCACCTCTCACCGAATGAAAGAGGGTTTCGGAGACTAGCCACAAACAGATTGACTAGTAGCAAGCAGCAAGGTGCCGCAGGTGTTTCGTGGCGGTGAACGAAATACCACCGGTCCATAGCTATAGGCCATACTTCAAAGCAATGCAACGCTACTAACCGGGTAACCAAACTATCAGGCTGTTGCTTGAATGTAGGGAACTAGCTAATAGCATTCGTCAGCAGAAACCCCCTTTCTCTTTGCTTCTTTGGCGCCTCTTTACGGTACACGTTGTCTCCAGAATACCGCAGCTTTGAAATCTACTAGTGATTCCCTCCTTTTAGAGCACGAAATCCATTCTTACCGTGCGACTACAACCTACCAGAACCCAGATAATATTCTTCAGCAACTCTCAGGTGTTAACCGAGAATATTAAGGACCTGAAAATAGTGACAGCTTCTACAACTCTTCAATCAGGTCAAGGCATACTACTATGAGTATGAGCGCCGAAAACTTTGGTTTTTTCTAACCACGTAGAGTACATAAACCACCCTAAACGAGTGCTAACAAGGAGTTGACGGTAACACAAAAATCTAGAATGGCCGACAAAATCTTGTTTAAGCCTTTCCATGACGATCGAGTGACGATGCTTGAGATATCTGCGACCGCAAGTCTTGAGTTCGGGCGATCTCGGGATTGGAGGCTCGCGGAATACGTTGTCAGGGTTGTCCGTCCCAGAGTGAATGGAATAGCCTACGCAGTCACATAGCAGGTAGGTAGAAAGGGGCCAGTAGCCATAGGGTGTATTGGTCAACATAGCCCCTATCCCTTCCCACTGATAGTTGGGAGGGATAGCCTGTATATATAGACCCAGCCTAATGGGCACACCCTAGGGTGTCACCTATTCACCTGACATACGTGTTATCGTGAATATGTTGTCCGAGTGTGTCAGAAACAATTCTCAATCCTTCCCAATCCTTTTTTTCCAAAGAGAAGGGGGGATCAGCTATTTCCACTCTAGCAAGTCTACCGATGTCCAGAGTGCTGTCTACATACACTCTGACCCATAGCGTAGAGGAAAGTACACGTTACCAGCGCTAGTTATCGAATATATCACCCTTGATATTCTACAATTCCGCATATATTGTATTACTCAGAGTAACGGCTAGAGTAGCGATACCGAACACTATCCTGTGACATGCACATGTGACAACCCCCATATAATCAACCTTTCTCCCTTGCTTTGTATTATTTCACAGATTGAGCGGTACTAACTGAAAGAGGTCGGGTCGTTTTCCGCCAGCTAGGCACCTCGTTTGTGCGGAGGTCTTGTCATGGACGACGGTCCTGATCCGTTGGATGGAGAAGATGCAGGCTGTCGGACGAGGATTCGTCCAACAATCTGACGTTTGTGCCAGACGGGCTCACAAGCTTAGTCTTCGCGCCCAGCCCTTTTTTTTTCACCTTCAGGGATCACATCGTGTATCTCAGAAGGCGCATGCGGAAGGAAAACTCTGGGAAGAAAAATTCCCGTACACGCCTACAAAGCCTTGCTTCTGCTTCTTTTGCATTTCTTTTGGTGTTCCCTCAAAAGCTATGTGATATCAACGTTCAACCTATACATAACAGCGGGCTATCTGTTAGTAAACTAGGCTTTTTGATGCACTAGTCGAAACCCATGAACACACCACCTGGCATAGATCACCCGTGCGCATCGTTGCACTCTAGCACTATTATTCTCAGTTCGTTTATGAGGCAAGTTACAAATACGGCAATAACAATGTCGCTTGACTATTCGCTACCTAGAACATACTTGGAAACATCGAAGCTCAACTTAAACAGGTAACATGACCGAACTCGGCAAATTTCCATACAGCGGGTTTATATTCCAACATGAAGTACAGTTTACGGTGGCGCAAAATGTGCACATACATATCGTTAGTAAAGACCAGCCCTCGACCCTTTCTATGGTACTTTGTCGTTAATATAGAGCCAGGCAACTTCTATGTGCCCCGCTATCACTCTCTATCAAGGATGCAGCTCGGGCCCTAGACCAAAGACTGAGAAATATACTGAAACCCGCGCACATTGAATATTAGAAGTCTTCAGTCGCGTCCTCGATATTCACAATATCTGTAATCGCGTCTTTTTGGAGGCGAAATCATATTGAGGGTCCTGATCTACACCCGCCTAACTTCAACTTCTCTGTGAATGAAAAGTCGCGGGACTTGCAGAATTGCACTATCAAGACGATGTTTGCGACTTTCCTTTCTTATCATATGCCCACACATTCTACGGCGTGTCTCTCACTCAGAGCACGTCCACGGGCCCCAAAGCACGGTATTCGGAAACGAAAAAAATTAGAATTTGACATAGTCATTCAAGTACCTCGGACTTAAATCTAGCATAACGCCTCTTCGACTAAACTATACGTTCTCATTCACGTTCTCTCGATTGTGACAATTAAAGCATATTTAGCGTCTCGAGCATGCGCAGATACAGTCACTGGTGCCACGTCTGGACTACTCGCAGGCATCTCAGCAAGCACATAACCGTGCTCATAATATTCCAATATGTCACGTCGAGCTTTATCATGACACCAATCATCATCTTGCTCGCCACTATTGGACGAGATAGTAGCTATGATCGTGTTTTCATGAGTAGGTGCAATCGATATTAGTACCGTATCACCCCGAGAACTCTTGAACAATAGTACAAGAGGATGTTCCTGTTGGTAATCGCAATCGTCGAAAAACATCGTCTTAAAACAGCACATCATTGATATTGTGCCGTTATCGTGAAAATGCAAATTTCCCATACCTTTATTATGAAAGTAAGTGGCAGGATTCTTACCTTGCTGTTCTAACACCTTGACGAATGTTATCGGGGCCATAGTGGCTGGGCGCGACTGGATGATAATGAGTTGTTTGTTGAATTCATACTCATTATAGTAGTTGTCAATGCCATCGTCTGAGGTAGAAATTAGAATCTGCTTCAAAATGGCCGCCTCAGAAACATACTTCGCCGGCACAAAAACTATCCAATTATCACATCGAGCATAGGTCGCACTAGTCCCTTTAACACGACTTAGGGGGATGGCTGCGTATTCGTCTTTTCGCGTCTTATGATGGCATCTCAATACGGCAAGAGAGCATGCCTTCCCTCTATCGTATTCGTTCATCGTCCCGCCAGTCAACCCCTGAAGCGAGCTTGAAGAAGGTTGTTCAATTACTGGCAACGAAATCTGAACACCCTTATTGGTGACTATGAAAAGTGACGAATCCCAGGTAGGCAGATCGTCGAACTTGCCTATATTTTCGAAGGATCCAGAAGACTCGAAATTGGATGGTGATAACGCTAATGGCTTGCCATTTCCCCAGTTATCAGCCCACGCAAATATGGTCTCATCATCTGACTGTTTGATGATCTCCTCCTGAAGTCGACGGAATGCTTTTTTACCTTCGCCGTATATTAGGGGTATAGATATGCGGAAAAGACCAAGTAGGCATTATGCTTCATCTTCCACTCTAGTAGTCTTCCTCTTCGAGGCCCACTAGTATTTAGTTAGTATCAACTACAAGAAGCAAAGTACAGCAATGTATACAATGCAGCCTATGGGTAAGGCCATAATGGCATCTCACCGACATCTTTTGGGCAACGCTGTATCCACCGGAAAAGCCCTCTAATGCGTCTCTAGGAATTCCAGTGATCTTAGTAATAGTATTCCTCAAGGTATTTTTACTGCCAATCTCAGACCATTCGCTCGAATAAAATACCAGAACTGGCGGCGAGATTAATTCTTGCAGAGTCCAGCCTCGTGAAAACCATCTGCTTGACAGGAAGCTGTCTGGAAGGCCCTGATTCACTGTGGTATCGTCGAGCTGGGAACCGAAAGACCAAGTGACATCTTCGAGATACGCATAACATATTTGGGCCTCTTTATACCAGCGGTACATAGAATTGATAGATTCAGACAGTTCAGCAGAGCTCCTCTTGTCGATGCAGCAAGCATCAATCCACTATCCACCAGATACATCAGCAGAGGCAATACCAATAGTGGACGATGCACTTGCCACATATTCCAAGCAATGAAGTTGAGCTTGTCTACAGCACGCCTTGATTTTATCATATCCCTTCATTCCCAATGCTCTACCCTTGGTCATATCTTTAAAGCTGACTTCCTCCTCACCCCACGTGTGGGAAAGAATAGCGTAGGGCGGTACGGCTCGGCCCGTGAAGTCGCGAATATTCAGGGAACCAACGTGGAGGAGGCGCATAGTGATTGATATTTAGAAGCAATACAGCTTAGTGGGTTATCTAATGCGTTAATAAGCGTGTGACGCTTCGTGAAGTGAGATTCGCAAGACACTACCTAGTATGAGCTGAAAAATCTCGCAGTCCGAGCATACAGAGGACTGATAATGCCGAGGATAGTGATAACCGGACTAATCAACTCTCTCATCCTTCAGCTACCTAACGATAGGCAGAACGGTATATTACACGCCAGTAACGGCCATAAACCCACCAGAATGAATAATGCAATTGCATCCAAAAGGCTTACCCAATTAAGGGCAAAAGCTGTCGATATTACTACGTATACCATATGACCATCCAACCTGTCGAATTACTTCTTTAGACGGAAATTTGTTCAAAGCTGTAGTGTTTATTTTCTAGCACACCCCGAGCTAAATTGTGAAACTGTCTGTAAACTTGGCTCAGCAACAGATACGAAAAACTAGGAGCCAAAACCTAAAAGAGATAGTAAGCAAAATACCGTTTTTTCGATCGCTTTAGAATATCTAATTATATATCTCTATTTTCTGTACACTTATTGAATGAGGGCGCTCGTCTCTATCGCTCGCAGCACTTGCAACTTAAGGTACTTAGGAGACATGGGGTCGCAGAAACTACCTATTATTACTCATACTCAGCCTATTTATTCCTAAACAAACAAACAACTGGTGATGTACTTATCTAGATGTTTCAAGGCCTTCTCGGCTTTAAAAGATGTCCTCCACGTCTCGTGAGAATCGATGTATTGATCGCAAAGACTAATAACCTAGTTATAGCTAATCATGTCGGCCCCTATCGCTGCGACATTTTAAATCGAGATAAAACTCTACCACAACTTCCGAGTAATCTCATGAATTGAAAATGCCACTCTCTTGAGTTACTCGTTCGAATTTGGAACGTGATTTTCTTCCCCATTCTAAATACTCTCGATTTCACTCTAATACCATCTAGCCACTACTAGTCTCATTTAAATCCAATTAAACACTATCCTATTCTCACATTCATAAGCTGCTTCCATAGGCGGGAGCCAGGTCTTGAATAAACTCATTCTTTCATCGGGATTAGAGACTAAGCCCTACTCATTAAAAGCTAGGTTGATATTCATTCTAAGACTAACACTTAGAGCTCGAAGGCTGACAACTAGTCTTTAATCGTGAGTCTAATACGATATGGAGGATCGACTGAAGTCTGATCATGAAACTTAACGTGAGACTGACAATGGCATTCAGAGTATTGCCGATAAAGATGGCGAAGGAATAATATCAAGATATCCACGTAACAAGGTCCATATGCTCACGAGAGAAGAAAAATTTCTCTTATGACGTCTTGGTATCGGCCTATGCCACAACCCTCCACCAGTTAAAATCATACTAACCAGGCTTAAACGACCACCAGTCTATGCACCTATATCCAAATGCAACGGGTCCACGTCTTCCAGAACGCCTAGAATGCACATGCTCCTGTGTCCCCAACCGAGTATGCAGCCATGAACTTCTCATCCGATGATCCTCACTCCTTCTCCTTCTGCCCACTAGGCGGCGGCTGAGACTCATCGGTGCTAGTGGGTAATATCGTATCCTTCTGTCTCGAATACAAGCCGTACACGCTCTGCTGGCCCTTGGACGCGATCTTGAGCTCCGCGAACCGGGCCTCGGGCAATCTCTTGCCAGCCTTGATGCTCTCGAGCACCCACTGGACGCCGACGAACTTCACGGCGGAACCCGCTATCTTCGAAATCTCTCTCTGTAGCTTCCCGCCGGCCAGGCCGCCGCCGGCGCCTCCGCTGCCGTATCCTCCCGTCGCGGGCCGGCCGAGAATGACATGTGTCACCTTTCGACGCCCTAGATGACTGGACATGCTGCCGCCGTGCTCGGCGAGCACATGCCTTAGCTTATGGTCGGAGATGAGCGGGTGCGTGCTTCCGTTGAGGTACACAACGACGCCGTCGAAGATCCCGCGGGGTTGCTGCCTAGCTTGTTCTCTCGCTGCGTCCTCCTTCTCCCGCTGGATCGTGAGACGCTCCTCGGCCGTCATCTCACGGGGGCTTAAACTTCTCATCGTGCTCTTCTGGGATTCTCGAGTCGAACCAGGTGCTGAGTTTAACGTCGTGGGTGGCGCAGGCGCAGGTGAGAATGAAGCTGGGGACGGCTTCATGGTCCCGGGGTTGGCCAGCATGTTGAGGACTGAACTCCGCGATCGTGACCGCATCGCTGGCGTGATCAGCGCTTTGGCTTTTGGGTCCCAGTTCTGTGACCCTTCTCCCACCGTGTCTGATACCCGCTTGCCGCCCCCCGCGCCCCCGGTGAATTGGCTCATCAGCTTCCGGTTCCGCGAGTCACGCCACCCTGTGCTGGCGCCCAACCGGTTCTCGGCGCGCTGATGGCCCGTGGACGAGGAGTTCCAAGGGTCAAATGACTGTCCGTACGTGGGCTCAGCAGCCTTGGGGACCGACGGTTTCGATGGCGGCATGGTGATGTGGTATTGCCTTAGATGTTAGGGAAGGCGGAAAGAGGCGGCTATTGTGAAGTGATGATGAAGACGGTTCTGGAATGCTGCTCTCATGACTGATTCATCAGTGAGACAGTTATACAATTAAAACCCCCCTAGTCTGTTTTTCCCTTTGTTCATTTTTCCCACGTTACCATTGTCTTGTCTCAGTGCGGCATAGTCATGAACCGTGCGTGTCATTGTATTGTTTGTTTCTAGAAGATGCAAAACATACTAACTAGCAGGCGCCGGCGAGACGGTAGCAACCAGTAACAACAACACAATCAACCCACCGTCTATTCTAAGCTATTCTAAGCCTCGAGCTAGCAAACTCTAAGACACGTGACTACGAGTGCGCATATCAATCAATGTCTTAAATATGTTTTCGTCTGACTTATTCTACGCCACCTGTCGACTTGGCCGACTCATTTCACGACGAAAGGGGATGGCGTCGATTTGTTTGTTTCCTGACGTATTTCCATTGCCCGCAGACCAAACAATTCATTGTATAGCATCAATATGACTTTCTTTTTTTGCTCGCCAAGCCGTTGCTCGGACGGCATTGCTTGCAGGCCAGCGCGCCGTTTCGAACCCGCCTGCGCCACGAAAACCCGGACGCCACGACATCACGATGCTTTGATAAGGTGAGCCGAAAGAGGGGCCAATCGGGTGGTCCTTGCTGTGAGCAGAACCAGCCAGAAGAGCCGGGGATAATTGACACGCGGATGTCTTGGCCTGCTTCCTACTTACCCTTCCTGCACCCACACGCTAAATGCACGGAGGTCTTGGATTGGGACGGGGAACAGTGGGCTGTGCGTTTTGGCGCGCGCACCGCGGGTTACATCCACTCGATGGACATGGACGGATGTCGTTTCATGGTTGGATGGGTGGGTGGGATGGGTCGTCGATGGGCCAGTGTGGTGTAGCGTCGCAGCGGTGGCGGCAATGGGTCCATCCATGGCCGACGAGCGACGAGGATGGAAGAGGAAGAGGGTGGTTTGCTAATAAGCTGGGAGCTACCATGCGTGCACAGATTACCTACCCAGTCTCAGCCAGCGGAGCAACATATTGTATTGCGCTCAGCGAAGACAGCGTTGTTAGCCCTCCCCCGATGGCCGGCAAGCCACCTAGCCAGGAAGGACAAAAAAAAAAAAACCAGAAACGAGATTGGGGCAATTGGGGCACCTGCGTTTTGTGTGTTGTGATTTCTTTCAAGCTTGTCCCCGGTTCGACGGCCGCAATGCGATGCGCGATGTGAGGACTGGGTTCATTGCCCTGGTTTGGACCTGTGGTTTTATTCCCCGCAAATTCATGCAAGCAACACACGGCCTCCCGTCGACGTTTCCTTATGCATTCGACACTTTGCGCGCATCCTTGTATCTAGTGTACAGTAGCAGGTAGTAGCCGGGCTGAAGGGACCCTGCCGGTGCTACAGTAGAGGGTCTGAGCAATGAGCTCCGTCATTGTATGGGATGGCAACATGCATCAAGACGTCCTCTGACCTCTTGTTCTGCTTCACGATCTTACATCCCCGGTGCTTACATTGCTATACTACTACCACTACTACTCCTTGATAAATTTTATATATGTAACCCCCCATGTCGGTCGGTGGTCGATAGCCTCGTCCTCTAAGTCTTACCGAGAAAGGGGCTTGCTTCTTGTTGCCCCGACGTTACCCCTAACAGCCTAGATTTCACGGCATGTTGCATTTGATTACAACGGCGTTATCGGGTCCCTTGGACCTCAAAAATGCGGAAGAGCCGTGGTGTTGGGCTGCAGAGCAACGGAGATATACTTAGCTCAGACGGTATGTCATGGTTGTGGAATGTGTATGCGTATCGGTTCTCTTCAACATGCAAGCTCGTCAGTAGTGTCTAGTCTGTACTCCTCGGAGGGCAACGCAAGTCTGGGGTTCATGCAGCGAGCCCGGCCAGTATGGTGGGCGTTTCTTGTGTCGCGGCGTTACATACAGTAGTACTCGCGCAGGACCAGAGCAATCATTTCATTTCAGGGGGTAGATAACGCTGGCGGGACCATCGTTGGGGTAGGTAGATGGTCTAGCGTAGTTGACTCGGGTTCCCTTTCCGAATATTGCTCTTGTCCTGTACTTTGTCCCATCGTCGCAGGTGTAGGAATCCGCCGTCGTGCATTGTTTTTACCGGCATAGCAGGCATCGCCACGTTCTAGAGATGTACGGGGAATGAGCATTGTTACCGCATGTGCGCTACTTTGACATGCTTAGACAGAGACCCTGGTATTCAATTTAAGGGATGCAAATAAATCTGCGTGTCAGTTGCGTAGCGCAGTGAGCCAAAGCAAAGCGGATCTTGATTGGTATTTCCGAATCGCGATCTTTGAGTTGTCACATTTCGAGAGCTCGATCTCAACGGTTTGCTCGTCATCCGTAGATGCCCTCGGTTGAAAATAGAAGATCAGTTCTCCATACAGTAATCAAGCTCTAAACCCCTGTGTCAATTAAAACCCGGCTTTGATTGTGGTCCTGCTGTCAAATTTAGCAATCTTGATTCACACACAAGTCTCGGTACTGTCTTTCAGGTCCCTGGCTACTAACCTCAGCTTGTGATATTTGTCACAAATAAAGCCATTATACCAGAGGGTACAAACAAGATAGCGGTACCGTGTGATCAGGGTGGTTGCTCCATCTTACTCCCCTTACGTGATGTAGTGTACACTACTAACACTACTTATAAGTAGTATGTATGGGTGGTATTCCATGCCAGTCTATAGAAGTATACATACATAAGTACCTATCTACCGTATGGAGTAAGAACTGCTAAGGGGCAACTACACGTATTCCGTATACATACTCAGTGTAGTGTACTAGAAACGGCATCTGGCGTAGACAATCTGTACCGCATTCTATTTTCGTCTTCTGTAATTTCTGCCACCGAGCAAGCAGAGTATACCATCTAGTATGGGTATAGAGTATAGGAATAGAGTATAGTTTGGACGGTCGTGTTGAGGTTTGACAGCAGGCATTTGGGGACATTGCCACCCATGAATGAGCTACAGCACATATGCGGATCATACTTGCTTCTGCTTGATGCTGCTGGCCGAGGACTACTACTACTACTAGTGTAGTGTAGGTATGTAAAGAAGGCTGCGGCGCCGCTTCCCGTCATGTGTGTACCTACACCACCGACATGCTTGTTTCGTGGGGTGGCTGGACCTTGGCTGGGGGTCTTTGCATGGTAACGTTGACGAGGTTCCTGGGCTGGCTGAATCTTGGCTGGGGGCTCTTCGAGGACCGCACTAGGTAGTACGTAGTATAGGTAATTAGCGCTGGCACCGTGGACCAACTACTTACTTAGTAGTATGACATTGCGCTGTGATCCTGCCAATCCGCTTGCCCGTGTACTGCTGCGGAGGTCAAGCCGCCTGCTTACTCGAGAAGATACTACACTAGTGTAGTGTAGACTACGTAGTAGGTATACTGGGCATGGAGGGTCTGGTGGTTGGGTTTTCGTTAGTTATTCTCCCTCGAATCTCATCCCTTCTGCTTGGGTCTCTTTCACGCGTGAGACGGATGCCCATTGCGTGAAAGCAGCAATGGTCGGCCGGAGTTTGCGGCTTTTTGCTTAATCGAGTTTCGTTCGGTAGTGATCGATCCACAAACCGGCTCGGAATTCTCGTAACGGTATGGTAGGTATTCTTGTCTTTGCGCCCAGATCTTCTGCGCGCCTACGTAGTACAAGTACTGTAGGAGGCTGGCTACTAGCTTTGCTTGGTATACCATACCTTGCAGTACCTGTGCTCACCATGTGGACATGTAAGTCAAGGTCTCTCCTCTCTCCTCTTGACAGCACATTGACGATGTTAGACACAGGGCCATGAGAGAGTCTTGGGAGCCTTGAGAGCCTTGAGAGCCTTGAGCGATCTCCATGTCTCCTCTTCCGCCGCTAGTAATGTAGAGTGCGGATAGGTATGTACGCAGTAGCGGTAATCCTGCCCGTACTCATACATGCGTCACACGTTAGCACAGCAGACGACTACTGCGGTAGCTGTGGCCCTGTGGGATGTTCGGGTTGGCGTACAGGTGGACGGCCGGGCTAGCCCACGGCTCATGCACGATGTCAGATCGAAACCGATGATGGATTCTCAACAACCAGCGACGACGATCACATCCCACGACAACTGCGAACAAGAGTGGTCGTCTGTAACTCTCTTCTGTGATAGGACATATACTACTTACTGTAGGTACGGAAAGGTCGACCAGTGTACGAACATCCTACCTGGTATAAGATGTCTCATTTAGGTATAACTACTTTCAAGCCTGCCTTACCTAGCGAAAAGACAGTTCTTAGTATACACTAGTAGTATGTAGGTACCTATTCTACCTACATACACATGTATGTAGTATATATACTACAATACTAGAATACTACCATAGCAGCACGTCTAATATAAGTGGTACTTGAGCGAGCTCGGTGCCGGTCTTGTGGGCTTGTCTTCGCGGGAATATCCCTTGTTTGCCAACCACATCTGAGATGCCCTTGACCAATCAAAACGGCCTGCCTACCCTCGTTAGGAGAATTGCCCTACTACGTACACTAGTGTACACTAGACTACTACGTAGTTTGTGAGGTATCTTGATGACGATCGTTCGAGCACAACAGGACAAAAGACCTCGCAGCCTCAAGGGTACGCCTGAGATTGCGACAACTACACTAGACACATCACGCGTAACAGCCATCGTTAAAAAATACCAGTTTCATTTGCGCAAGGGCTATGTCATCTTAGCACCTTGTCAATAACCTGCTCTGCTTGCAGGTTCTTTTATTTGGTTGTTTTTGCTCTTACACGCGTTATGAGGTACTTATGGTACCTACCAGGTAGTACATACCAGATGGGGTAACTGGGTCCTAGCCTACCTCTGAGTGGTACCTTACTTACCTGTACCTAGGTAGACTACATACAGTACATACCTGTACACTAGCGTGAGTATAATACATACTTGTAGCGTACTAGCGTAGTGTAGCCACATGAGTTGACGTGCTTCCGAGGCTACTTAGTAGATAAATTTATCACTGGCCAGGAACAGATTGGGCAACAGGGATTTTCTCATTGGACGAGCTTCTATACTACTAGACATGCCTATGAATGAGATGCGTGGAATGACGGCACCTAACAAGCCCTTCTAGCATAGTGTAGAGTGACTTGTCACGCCGGTGGACTTGCGATGATGAGGCCCCTGAATAAGAGGTTCAGAAGACTCGAGCCACGGAGGCATCTCAGACCACTAACAATGCGATATATAAATAGGTATAGTGCCTTATTCGCTCTGGCGTCTATCACCCGTGTCTTAGACTTTTCGAGGCTCCGAAATAATACAACAGTGTACTTCGCATTCACACACGCTAGCGAGTTGTCTACATCGTAGAGGGCAGTTTTTCCCGTTCGGTAACAACAGCTCTCGTACCTACCAATACATATGTACTATTTCAGCCCGTGTAGCCCTTGATCGTGAGGCCAATAGCCGGTGACCATCGGACAGGGAATTGTGGCACCTGGCAAGGATACACGATTAGGATTACATAGTATATAGTAGCGAAGCGTGTGTAGCGTACTCAGTAGGCAGGAGGGAGGGGGGTTTAGTTAGAAGATCTTAGATACACAATGCAGTACAGATGTACACGTACGAGATGGCCGGCATGAAGTGGCGGTGAAGAGGAGCTTGGGCCTGTTATTTACGCGGGGTGCTTTGGGATCAGCAACAGACCTAGTCCCTAGTGTACAGTGTGTATCCTCTATCGACGTATAGACCGCCCGTTTCAGTACCAGCTACTACTATCTATACAGCAGAGTAGGTAGGTATACACATAATATAGAATAGTGCTTGGCTGTGCGAGCATTGTAGTTTTTTTTTTTTTTTTTTTTTTTTTTTTTTTTTTTTCCTATGTAACTCGCAAAGGAAGCTAGCTCGTCTCGTCGTTGTTCTTTCTGCCTCAGTATGCTACCTATGTGAAGCAAATGCGGAGGGTTGGCAAAAACGAGTATTGACTGTTTACTTGCGAAATCTTTCTAGCAGGGCTATATCTATACGTTCTAATAAAGTGCATGTAGGCAAGTCATGTGCAGAAGCATGTAAGATCGTGGTCGGCAGATAACGACATGTGTTCCTTAGGATTCAGGATATCAAAGCCATTGTATGTCGTGGCCAATAGTAGTCCTGGCTTCTTTCTGTACCTTACTTGAAATCTGATCCCATTGAATCCGATGTTGGTAGTGGAGAGACGAACACGCTGGACACCCTTTCCCACGTTGTTCGTTCCAATTGGACCAACAAATCCCTATAATACCGGCCTAAAGAAGTATACAGTGGTACAGGCTTGTAAAAATGGCACTTCCTCATGGCGCCACCAGACTTCTCTTCACACCACCTCATCTTTCCCCTCCCTCTTGGCCCGAAATATTCGTCGTCAGTCGTGAGACAGCTTGATAAGCCTTTTTTAGCACGGATAACGGTCCGCTCTTGCAGCCCGCGCGGACTGCCATGCGAATTACGGAGCCATCATGATGTGCATATTCTCCATGGTAGTGTAGGTACTCGCCATGTCCACCTCGTTGGAGAGATTCCGGGTTAGCTGGCTGGTAATCATGATCGTGTGTAATCGTGTGTGATCGTGTGTACGCATAGTATGTATGTGAGAGTGCCAGTAGGAACAAACCTACTTAGTATATGGGTTACCTATCTCCAATGGTCGTTCAGCCCTCCCATAATTTGTAATGTTGAAGACATTCACACCAAGAGATTGGCTGAATAGTACTCGGTAGCTTTTTCTAGCGTAATGACACTCTGGTGAGCTAGTCCGCAACCGGTGCTTGATTAGTTAGTCTGGTGGCTTGTCGTTGGAGATCTCTTTGGCCCCAACCTTATACTAGGGCCAGTGTCCACATCAGCTGGATGGGTGTGTTCGTCGACGTGGGCGACCCTGATTGGCCTGACACTGGCTGGGGAGGGTGACGGAGAGGTTGGCACACAAAACAGAATAGAAAAAATTGAGCCAAAAGGCAACACAGAAATCATTTCACACTGTCTAGCCGATAGGGTGTTGTCAGGATAAGTGCCGATGGCCTAGCCAGAACCTCGACATACAGTACTTCACGTCTCGGCGTTCAGGTGGCAGGGGAAACTACCACACGGAACTGGATTTCCCGGGCCTTGCCGTAACTTAAACACCGATCTCACTTTTCTCAAGTCGGAGACAGACCGGAGGACACCAAGGTTACGTACCTACGTAGGTACCTACGTAGTAGATCGATACTCGATATTTGTGGACACGCACTACACTATATCCGATTACAGTGCTAGTACCACCGTCGTACGCAGTATACAACGCTGTACAGTGGGCAAGCATCGATAGGTAGTGTATCCGGTAGGTCAGAAGCGATATGAGGGGACGGACTGGAATAGGCAACATGGTGTTCAGGAAGCCTATTCCTATTCCTTCGAGACGGCGAGTACCGACTAAACGACTATCTACACATACAATGTCGTATGCGCCTCTCCTCGCCGTTGATCAGGATGTTGGTCCGGTAGAGGTGGTGGTCTGACTGGTTGCGATCCAGAACCGGTTAGTATGCGGTATTCACGTACTGATATAGTATTGGCGGAGAGTAACCTGAAACGGACCCTGTACGGGTTGTACAGCTGTATCACTCAACCTACCCTAATCTGCTGACAGCACAGCAAGGCTGGCCACATTCGAAATCCCTAGTGTGCTCTGTGCTCTCTGTAAGGATCCCTCCAACCCTGCAAAGACATGGGCACCCTGGGCAGCCTAGGAGCATGGGGTAAAAGCGTGATTGGTTAGGTGTGAGATATGCATAGCCGCGCCCGCCGTGCGTTAGTCTTGCTGCTCGGTCATGCAAGTGCTCAAGCGCATGTACCGAATCGTACACTACGGTACAATACACCACAGCCAGTACGCTGACGGGAGAAGCTTATTTCGTCAGCCGTTGAAACGGCTTTCATGGATAGATAGCAAATTGTTGATCTACATATAAGCAATGGAACGTGGGTGTACGCCTATTACTAGTAAATAGAAGTTTAGGATTAACTCCATTTCCGGTACTACATGAATGCACCAGTCGGCATTTACATAGTGCCTCATGAATGAAGGATAGCCGACGTATGGAGATCGCTCAGTGCAAGCATACTTGATAAAACATATCCGTATCCGAAATGTGGTTGAGCAACGGCCCCGATAGAGATCCGGGTAGAACAAGGCAGGTAATTAATTGACTTCGCCGAATGGAAAAATCGGCGAACCCAATGACCTGCTAGAACCCTTGTAACGTCTTGGTGCCAATGAGAGAGTCGTGCGACACAACCGGTCATGGTATATACATCACTCCTTGCACTAGATCCCGGTCTCTAAAACCAACAGCTGTACACTACATGGGCATCGTGAGAATGGGGGACAGGTTACGATTGTAGGATTTTGGTTGGCAGGCTTTCACGCAGACCGAATTGAAGGATTGTCGCGTAGCCTGTCTGCATTCATCAGAGTGTGGCCCCAATATCAACTGATCACGCTCACCGTTATGGTGGTCTGGATACCAGATGATAGGTAACTCTCGTGAGCGCTGAGAACCACCATAGCGTGCCAGCGCAACCCCTGAGCTACCTACACGTAGTCGCTGATTAATTTATCTAAATAGATTCTACTTAGTAAGTCTGTGCAAAACTGGGGAATAGTATAGGCTTCCTGGGTGCCACTCTATATCGAGAAGATTGTGGGATGTCACGACGATCGCTCAACTGTAGTCTATAATGAGGCTCCTATGTATTGGCGCGCGCCAGCGGATGAGCAAATGTCGTGCATGGCATGAGCATCGCATCGCATCGCATGCAGTGGACGTCTGAGGCTCTCTTCCACGGCATGCGCTGGTCGCCTCGCCTTGTACCCACCTTACTGCCCACGATGTACCGTCTGAAGATCAGTCGAGTTTAGTCTATGTTTTTCCTGCCTTGTGAGCGCGAAGTAACGATGACACGAGATCCGCGCATTTAAATCTGCACTCGAAGGAGGCACTTCACTGCATAGAATCCTGCATTTGCCCGGTCTTTACTTCACAGGTAGTATTCGAGAGATGACTCGTTTCCAGCAGCGTGGATCTCGACTTTGGTACCTTGCTGATGCGCACAGAGAGACGTGACATATCTAATTAAGAATAATAGGCTGACCAGCCGATCGTATATGGCTTGATGCTAACTTAGAGTAGATCCCGATACTAACCAAGCAAATGAGGTCTATTTCGTAGCGCCGTGTGAGCGTTATCCCTTAATCGATCACTCGGAACAAGACAAGGGATTGTCTCTTATAGACAACTCCATAAGTGGAGAGAGACATACATACTTCGGCCCAGGAACATTGTGGTCGTTCACAGAAGTGCCTCTTGTCGATGCCTACTAATATGTATAATTCTCGTCCCAACAATGTGGCCAACCTCTATCAAACGAAGCATAAATGGTCCTTGACGGCGTTGGCAGCTTTGCCATATATAATAGTAGGGTTCATTCTCTTATCGCTCTTTAGATGAAGATACATTATGGAGATTGGAGAAGTACTACCTACCTACTACCCAGTAAGCCTCGCTAGGGCTACTGCGTTCACTCAATTTTTACCTAGGTAATACTTTGCGCATGTGATGTGGTTCGGCCTTCACCATTTAGTGTATACATAGTAAACTGCCTATTTTAACCAGAATATAGGAACGTCAATCCGTCAGGGATCATACTCATTTATTTCCATCATATGTGGTTCGTCTGACAATATCGTCCTTATAACTTATAAAGAGGTAGTTATGCTTATCGTGCATTGAATTGCTTCCACAAAACCGACCTGCGTAGTAGAAAGATTCTTGATAGATTATAAGCCAGGTAGTACATACCTTATATTGTACTATACTACCTACATACCTTACTTAGTATGCGTTTTATACTAGTCGGGGTGGCTGGTACCTTTGCGTACCTAGACTACCTACTGAGGTAGTTCCCCTTTCGGTTAGAGAGGGCATGGGTGGGTAGGTATGCAGAAACAGTCTTGGCGGTTGTTGGTCTCGCCACAGATGTACACCACGTCTGCAACCTACCTAGGTAGGTAGTAAGGTAGACAGTGTACTAAGTAAGATGCATCCTGAGCGCTCGCGGAATCTTGCATGACTAGTAGGTAGGTACTTAAGGTATTTCTATCCTAAGCCCCACCCGTCTTCCGTAACGATTCTATGCGATTTCTATACTTCAACTTCTCTTAAGATGAGAAGTAATAATGGAAAGTTAACCCAGGATGGTCTTGGACGAATATGCGATCCATACTGTGATCCAAGAGCAGGAAAAGGACAGGAACGGGAAAGTATGGAGTTTCGTGCTAAAGTTTAGAAAACAACCTAGTTCGCGCAATCAATTTGAGCACTTCCCTGCGAACTGAAGTATGAGCGTGATATGCAACACTGCGACAAAGTCATTCATTCTTCCGAGCCGTTCTTTAGCAAAGTGTAGGTTGCATTTGAATCCTTCGAACCTAGACTATGATCTAGTTCCTAGTAAACCTCGACCGCAAGTCTCACAAGTCATATCGCATGCTAAAATGATGTAGGTAAGTTTATAGTTTAGGTGCCTCTACTACACCTACAAGAGGGCAATGCTTGGCCAATGCCACCCTCATGTAATCAAATATATACGCGTAGGAAAATAAATCTGGGTATAATAAACTCGAGTATTGTTGCCGAGGTCTAGGTAGGGTATGATGGATCATGCTTTCGCGACAACTACCTTATGAAGGTTTGTTCGCCGTCGCCTGGGTAGGGTTTTTTTTTTTTTTTTTTTTTTTAATAATCTTAATTAACTATTATAGACTTGTCTGATCTTGTTGCGTTCCGCTGCGAGGTTAAGTTATTATATATACTGCGCTAGTGTATCTAGACATGTAGTATACTGCGTATATCGGATGGATTGGTTACAGGTACTTTTAGATGCGCTCAATAGCAAGCCTGACGCAAGTACTCCGGGACCCAGACTACTTGTACTGTGCATCTCACCTGTCTACTAGGTTAATACGCTAGTGTACACATATATGTATACCTACTTAGGTATGTGCACTTCAGCCTGGGCCCTGACTTATCGCATGCATTGGCTGCCGCTTTTGAACGCGCTGCTGAACTATACTTGTTGCAGCTCTGACGGCCATCGGCTTACCTGCTGCGTACGTATACAATAATTGTTACGAAGCCAACATTGAGGTTACGCATCATGACCATGTATTCAGTTGAGATTTGTACACAACCCGCCAGTAGTACGTACGCTCAAGAGCTGATTAGGTGCCGAGGATATCGGCGCCGCAACACCGAGTTGAGATGTCGAAGTATCATGGCGGTATTACAGTCAGCCAGCTTCGGCACATCGCTCCTCTTGACAATACATAATATAGATTTGGCATGGTTATTATACTCAGTAAGGTCGACTGGGCACAGGTGCAGTACCGGATCGAGCTAACCTAAGCGGGTCTTAGTGGATCTCGGGCGGCCGCGATGTTGAATTGCCTGACCTGCCATTATCGATGACCAGGCAGTAACCAGGGTTGGTGAGAATTGGACCAACAAACCATTCTTGGCGAAGTTCAACCAGCAGGTCAGAGCCGTCGAGAAAGAGGGGAAGTCATGGGCCAAGAACCCCAACGCCAGCCTATCTAGTGGAGTATTGCACACCACCAAGAGGTACACGACCCAGTAGTATACACTCCACTACGTACCAAGAGGACAGTGTTTTCCAGAATCAGCATCATCGAAGCCTTTCTGTACGAGCACCGCTTACGAGAGATGAGACCATGATCAAGAGTTGTTTTACAACTCGGTGCTCGAGTTGTCTCGCCGTTCCCCGCCATTCTCACAATGTGCGGCGTGAGGCACCGAAGTAGTTGATCCAGTCCTTCTTGTCTGCCTCCTTAGATCGGAAGTGCAAGGGTCTCGCCAGCCATCTGGCCTGGTCGAGGGATAATACCGTCTGGACAGCCTCCGAACCGCTAACCGCCAACCGCCCTCCTAGCGGCTTTGAGCTACCGCGGCCCCTTTCCACTCTTCAGCGGTTCGCCGTAGCCAGGAGCGTATATGTATGGTATCTACGTATCGTATAAGTAAGCAGGCAACACGTTTGGATCTCTTGTACTGGCATGTCTTTTCGTGTAGTTTCTGTCAAGTCAGCCCATTTCAGGAAACGACTAGGCCGGCTCAATCCTCGAAACAACGCTCTTGAGTGCGCCAACGCGCTAATTCCAGTGTTTACGGGAGATGGACTCGTAGCACTGATGGAAAAAAAAAAGCCACTCAAGCCACTAGTGTCTCAGACTCTCAGCGCGGATAACATGTTGCTTGTGCCACGATGCCGCGCTAGAACAGCGAGCGTGACACTTCGGCAGCAGGACGAAGGGGCCACAACCTCCTTCATTGTTGGCGTCTGATTCGCTACGGGCCGCGGCCTTCCCTCTTTACTCATCGTTCCCTGGCTATCCCGTGGGGCGACGCTCAAATTCATCGTGTACGTGCATGCCATAGCGTCGAGATTCCGGGTCTAATAATGTAGGTAGGCATATATTGTTTTCGATTTCATCTAGGTAGATCCGATAATTAGGGATCCTGAGGGCTTTGTTATACAATTTCCTCCGGTACATTACTGTGCTCGGGATGGATAGAGCTGTACTAACACGATTGGACCAAGATATAAGCGAGACGCACGAATGTGACCTTGTATATGGACTTTTGTAGACCAAACGTATACGATGAGAAGCGAATTGTTCTATACCGATACCCACATACTTGAAGGACAGGGTATCGCTATTCAAACGATGACGAGGGACGAAACCAAATCGTCTTCGCAGTGTTGCAGTGGCAAAGACAAGCACGAAGCACTCGGTTGACAGAGGTGAAAAGTCTAGATACTAGTAATTTAGTTACATACCTAACAATCGCTGGGAATACCGAACCACTAATAGTGTTGCCTACACTTCTCATTGGGAGTAGTAGTATGGAATGAGTAGACTGGCAGGCAAGCAGCGGGCATGCGTTCAAATTCCCCAGGGTGCCTGAGAAAGTAATCCATAACATCAGCAATATAACAATGCAAGTACATATTCCCTCCTCGTTTCTTAGGTCTTTCTTTTGTCCTCATGTTCGGCTCTCTTCCCTATTCTTCCTCTGTTCTTAGGATAAATGAATTCCAATCGTACTGCTAAACCCAGGTATACTTGCGAAGTCAACACACGCCGCAATTGCCCCTCCCCCACCATCTTCCTACTATGTGTGCTGATGCAAGTGTCGTCAATATACGGTGCACCTTGGCTTTTCCTACTCAAACAGGGGGAAGCCATGTATCGATAGAGAATACAGTGCATCCCATATGAGGACATGGTCCGCCCGCACTGTGCGTCAACCATCAACCAGCGAGAACTGACCGACCGACCGACCGACCGACCGACCGAGACTAAACTGTCTACACACTCACACTCACTCTATCCCGCCCCAGTCCAGGTGGGATCTATACTATACGTACAAGAATCCACCAGGCCACACGGGCTGCGGCCAGCTTGCTTTCCGGTCTCCACCCTCCACCATTACAGTAATCACCTCATGAATACCATCCCGAGTGCCCTACACAACGGTACCTCCACTGCCGCATCGTGCTCTACACTATGCTCAATACTATTCAAGATTCCCACTCCCACTGGCGAGATACGTGTGCTTCTGAAGCACTGAGTAGGATGCGTGTACACTACTATCTAGGTATACCAGACAAGCTCCTAGTCGCTTAATCTCATGGCGTATTGGACGGTCCCCGATGATGGCCGACCACAGTAGGTTAAGTATGCCGCATCAATAACCAGATAGACAGGAGAAAGAAAAAGCAGCGAGATCATGGCCTGCGGCGATTGGCTCTTGGTAGCTGTTCTACAGTAGTAGGCTACTTAGTAGATAGCTCAGTGCCAGAAGCAAGAAGTACGGTGAGGTATTTGCTGCCTGGTGCCAGGAAACAGTGCCCAGGGGTATCTACCTATCTATCCCTCCACCTATCCAGCCATCTATCCATCTATCCATCTATCCATCTATCCATCTATCCATCTAGGTGATACTATGTACAGGCCATCGCACATCTATAGGACAGGCAGCACTTGGGTGTATCTATCCGCCTCTGCGATACAGTCCCGAACTAAAAAGAAACCGATCCAAGATCCAACGGCGAACCTTTCCGGTCAGCTTGGCGTAGTAAGGTTTCGGTCTTGGGCTGTGAGTGTGCCATGTTGTCGATGAGTGGCGCCTCGAACTGTCTTGCAACAGTCTCCCAGCCAAACCAAGAACATCTATATTACCACGTATACTGCTATCCATAGCGGGTAGCACCAGCCGCAATCGCTGACAATCGTTGACTGCTGCGTTCTTGCACAATTGCATGCACAGTACGCATTCGATACAGTAGCGTGTACGGATACGTTAAGAGAAAAAGAGAGGGCGTCGATCCGCCTTCGAGTGGTCAAGGATGTAGGTTGTATACGATATCTGTATAGAGATACGCCCCCCAACCGGTCTTTGCCAGCACCCCTGAATTACAGTAGTGTAGTGTACACACTGCCGCTAACGAGCCACTGGAGCCTTCTTGATTGTCCTACAGTACAACGCTGAGCCCAGCACGCTGAGAAGTAATCCTCTCTGCCCTCAAGCCTGCTCAAGTGGATAGAACCTCAACTGACAGGGTCCTCTGTGACAGGGGATGATAGAGAAGTAGTGTACATACACGATTGTGGGTACATTGGATACCTCTTGCAGCAGCGGTACCTGCCTACTTCCAGCAGGTCTTTCCAGGGCCAATGCCAATGCCAACCTCCACATCCTGCTCTAGAATCACTAGCGCAATCTACACTACTGTATCTCACTACATACCTACTAAGTATGTAGGTACGTATAGGTAGTATACCGTACAGTACATACTTCCAAAACCCCACCTGCGCAAGTACTGTACTGTACACAGGTACCTCTAAAAACTGTGCACTACATGGGTACCTACACACACTACTAGGTGTAGTGGACACTAGAGGGAAGACCCTAGTTGTCGCCGTGGTCAAACTCAGCTCCACTTCACCAATTCATCAAATCCCACCCATATTTTTTTCGCTCCTCCACTTCAATCCTGCCCCGGGCTCGACAATGACGAACCCCAGCAGAAGCAGCAATTACAGCAACAGCAAAGGAAAGAGCCGTCTGCGCTTGGTACCTAGCTACCTTGGTGCTCCCTTGCTCTCTCGCCCTTGCTAGTACTACAAAGTATATAGAGGCAAGAGATGTGCAGCGTTCGAGATACCTGTGGCGCTGAGGGGATGCACTGCAAGCCTACGCGGTAGGAGAGGTATCTAGGTCGGAAGCCTAGTCTGATGCTGGTAATACCCCAGCTAGGTAAAGGTGCCTAGTGTGGTAGGTACAGTAGGTACCCTGGTAGGTAAGGAAGGTAGCGAGTGCTAGGTCATGATGGTGGTGGTGTAAATACAGCAACTTTGCCTGGTACCTACTAGTAGTATGGCTGCTCCTGTTAATTGTACTTATCTCTCTTCCCCCCTCCCCCAGAGCCCAAAAGTTCCTTCGCTCCTATACCTGGCTGTGTACCTGTGGGCTGCTGTATCGTACCTACAGCCAACATACAGAGGTGGTGTACATCCAGCTGTACCCAGGGTACCTCCATCCTTTTCATCCTATCACCTTCTCAGTTAGCCAACCGATCTGTTCGCTCCTCTCTTATCCATCTCAACCTCCTCTTTCTCTCCTCCTCTTCTTCTTCTATCTTCCAGACTCCTCACCACTGGCAAGGAGAGACTTTCTTCGTCCTGTCTTCTCTCAGACTTCCTCTCTTTCTCTCCCTCTCTCCCCCTCTTGCCCGCCCTTCCGCCTCTCTTTTCTTCAGATCCGACCTCCCCAATTCTTGTGGGTTGAAGGTCGCCGAGGTTTAGAGCTCCGAGGTGAGTCGTAGTCATGGATCCTCTGTCTCGCAGTTTGCCAGCAACGCAAACTTTGCCCATTAATACGCATATGTTTGATGCATCTACAAAAGTTTAGAAGCTGACCTATCCCTACATCAGAGTTACGACGGAAACTTAGAGGTCGGCCCAGCGTTGGTGTGTGTGCGCATGCGACTGCATTTTTTTCTCTCTGGCACAGTGCACGAATTATTAGCATTTCGAACGAATCGACGATAACGAACTATCTGCGTGACCTGTTCAGTCAGCATCTTTCTTTCATCCCTTACATCGATACGAACGCATATCATCTGGTGGAACCCTGTTCCCATTGAGAGCGTGGTATTAGTGTTGTCCAGGTAGAGGCACACTCAGCGTCATTAGTAGCTCCCAAGTCGCCAGATACTCCTGAGTTTTTACTTTCAGAACCCAATTGGAGGGATTTTGGTAGTCTTTACGACTCGTTACGACTTGCTCATGAACTTTTTCATCAGAGAAGGTTTTCTTTTTTCTTGATTCGCCTCTCAACTGTGTTGTGAGGGACACACTGTTGCTCTACGATTTGTGATCCTAGATTCAAGATTTCACACCTTCTGTCGAAACACGTACGCCACTTAACCGACACCTCGAACCTATTTGACTAATTTCGGTCGAGCTTACGGCATTTTACCCCGGGAGTCCGAATTCCGGGTGCCATATCGTGTCGTTCATAACTAAGCTCAGCTACCCATTTAGTTGGGCCTGAGCCTTGTCTGGTTATATTCGCTCGACTCCCCAGCCGCAAAACTGGATTTACCACCGATTTCCTATCCGCCAACCCGGGGAACATCTGATATACCATATTACAGTGCTCTCGCCACTGGCCGCCCGCCGTATGTGACCGAAAAGCTGCCTTCGCTTCCTTTACCACAGCCAACGGCGGCGTATTCTCCAAGCGCCTCGTCTCCCCGGGTTGGCTCCATTGCCTCATCGGTGAGCTCAAACGGCGATTCTCAATCATCGTTCACCTCGGTTTCATCAAACGGCCCGAAAACCCCCTCCCCAAATCTCCCAGCTTCGACAACATTAGGAGCGGCCTCTCACGGAATTGGTGGGTACGATCATTACTCAGCGATGAATTCACAACCAGACATGTACTATCAAACTCAGCACATGTCTGCTGGTCCAGCACCAGCACCACAAACCGTAACTTCAGGCGCACTGCCTCAATATGGACACCAGCAGCCAACCCTTTTACAGCCTGGACCACAGTATTCCGCCCCGCCTTATACTTACAATTATACCAATGGACTACCTTCACCGCAAACAGCGCCGCCAGCTGTTTCGACACCCATGACTGCAGCCAACGTGCTCCCACTACCCGGGGTTCCAAATCAACCAGGAATGCAAAATCAGTATCAAGGATTCGATACGAGTGGACAAATTGCCCCGCCGGGAATGAAACCTCGGGTGACGGCAACTTTATGGGAAGATGAAGGTAGTTTATGCTTCCAGGTTGAAGCGAGGGGCATCTGCGTTGCTCGTCGTGAAGGTACAACCCCACCCCCGGCGGTTGAGAAGGAACGTTTGATAAGGGAAACTCACTGTTTTACAGATAATCACATGATCAATGGCACCAAATTATTAAATGTAGCTGGTATGACGCGAGGGAGGCGGGATGGCATCTTGAAAAGCGAGAAAATACGACATGTCGTCAAGATAGGGCCGATGCATCTCAAGGGCGTGTGGTAAGTGTGTACCCTTCAAGATTTCATGGTACAGTTGCTAACCTAATGTTCTAGGATACCGTTTGAGCGGGCTCTAGATTTTGCGAATAAGGAGAAGATTACGGAGTTATTGTATCCGTTGTTCGTGCACAATATTGGGGCATTGTTGTATCATCCGACGAACCAGAATAGAACCAACCAAGTGATGGCTGCAGCGGAACGTCGGAAACAAGAGGTAAGCCAGATGCGCAACGGGCCTGCTCCGGGGCCGGGATCTGCTCCAGGACCGTCACCTCCTAGTGGTGTACTGCCGTCAATACAGCAACATCACCACCACATGGGCCTGCCTGGCCCACAGCCTTTGCCTTCTCATGGAGGGTCTGCACGGCCATCTCTTGACCGCGCCCACACATTTCCTACACCCCCAACTAGTGCTTCCAGTGTGATGGGAAGTATGGGTGCTGCAGATAATTACTGGGGACAACAAGGTATGAACGGTGCTCAGGGTGCTAATCCCATGTCTATTGACACCAGTTTGAGCAATGCTGCCAGGTCAATGCCTGCCACCCCTGCCACAACTCCCCCAGGAAACTCTTTGCACAGTATGCAGTCGTATCCTCAAGCCACTCAGCCATATGATAATTCACGGGGCGTATACAATCACGCAACGCAGCAAGCGCCATATCAATCACACAACAGTCCACCAGATAGAAATGTTTATGGTCAGACTGGCTCCTATATGAAAAGCGAAATGGGCCCACCATCAGGGCGACCCGTTGGCACGGCAGTCGCTGAGGGCTCTGATGTTAAACCACCTAATGGTATGATACCACATGGCGACGCTGTCCCGCATTCCGCTGGTGAGGATGAGGCGGAGCATGAAGCAGAGTACACCCATGATAGTGGAGCATATGATGCGAACCGAACCGCATACAACTATAACGCCCCTCCTGTTGCTCCTATGTCGGGAGACCATTCTCACCTGTCTTCGGACATAGCTGGTTCTCCAGGCCACCAAGCTCATTCTGGTCGCGCTACCCCTCGTACTGCAGCACCGCCTCAGCCTTACTACGGGCCGCAGACTGGATACAGTACGCCGCCACGTGTACCGCCTTCGTCAAGCAGTCTGTATAATGTGATGAGCAACGACCGAGGAGCGCCTAATGGGGCTCCAGCTTCAGATGTATATGGCTCCCAAACAGACATTAACCCTTCGTTGCCCAATGGTTATGCGCCCCCATCAGTCTTAAACGGCGTCTCGGCACCTCTAAAAAGAGGACGTGAAGAGGATGACGACCTCCAACGATCTGCGAGTGGTAGTTTAGAATTGAAACGTCGAAAAACTCTTGTTGATGGAGCAATCCCACCTCCGGGATATGACACGATGAACCGGCCAGCTTCAGCTGTTGGCGGTGCTCGACGGCGATAGTATTCGATGACGCGAGAGTTTAAGTCTTAGAATTCTTACGTTCGGAGAAATTCCGATGCTCTAATCATCCGCCGAAGCAATCGGACTCGGCTAACTACCAGTGAGGCGACATTCACGACCACCATACATTCCTTCAATTCCCTTGCAAAACTTCTTTGTATTCACTGCTAGCAGTTGATCATCGGCATCTTCGCATCTTGTTTAAAGCCAAGATGCCTCACGAGCATTACGACCTGATTGATTTATTGTTACTAAGTGCCGTTGGGGCTCTGTACATGCTTCACGAATTGATCCATCTTATGGTGGACATTAATTCAACGAGATAATTTTCTCTGTGACGTTAACGCCGCTCTAATCGAGACCCTCGACTAACCGAACCACCCTCCCCCCTTATTACGATTCATGGGGGGGAATGTTGATGATCGAGCATCCTTGTTTTATTTTGTTCACACCCACCAGCTACCCGCGACATTTGCGGGCTGGTGCCACGACTTGTTCTTCCTTTACTCATGAATGACGATATGACCAACTTTTCTTGTGTCCATCCAAAAAGGGACGGTGTCAGCGGACGTGTGTTGTTGGAAATGCCTCTCACGGTATCATGGTAATGAACTTCATGGACTTAAAAGCTCAACTTGCTTTGATACACAGTCAATTAGATCCTAAGCTACATACAAATAACCTCACCACCAATGACCTTTTACAATCTTGCAAATCATTTTTACTGGCGCGCTGAGAGAAGTTGCCTATCGACTCTCCCAGCGGCCGGCAATGTTTTAAGCGTTTTAAAAGGACGCTGATTATCACGTCCACGGGATGAACCGAGGCTGCGCCTGCTTAATCCCCGTTGTACACGAAGCAAGATCTATAAAGTATTGTCCATATTATCACTCTTATGCCTTTGTCTGTAACTGATCACAGCTTGTCGCTACCCGAAAGCATCTTTCTGTGCCATGTAACACCGAAAGGGGTGGGAAGAAATCTAGACTCCGCATGCGCGGAGAGAAGCATGTTTTCCAGTCCCGAGTACCACCACTCTTAAGGTATATAGAATATGACAATGTAAAGTATATATTTATTTTGTGCAAGATCTGCCTTGTGGCTTTGAGTGAAATCAGCAAGATCCCAAAGACAGTATATGGGAAACCCGTCACACATGAATCTAATGATCGTAGGCAAACACATGAATATCATAAGCAGTACACAGCCAGAGTATCAAATTGCCCAGGGAGCTCCGGCAGAAGACAGTAGCATTTACTAAGTTCGAATATATTATAGAGAACAACAAGAGAATGGGGTATAGGAGACAACAGGATTGAGTAGAGCTGCCAATGTTCTTTTGCCCAGTTTCGAGTCTAGCTTAAGACGGCGGGAAAAGTGAAAACCACGTCGCTCATGTCTTGTATCGCCCGGGCTAGTCGCGAAAATGTCACACCAACACCTACTAGCGACAGTGGCGTTAACTGTGAATAAGGCGCGTCTAGACGCAGAGAGCGTCCGAATCAAAAGCACGAGACGTATCAGCGTGGCGCACCGCAGCACAAGGTAGTGAAGCTACGCAAAGTCCACGAGCGGGATTGTTGGGATGGAAAGCCGTGTTCATGTCCTACGTAATGTAAGAATGAGGAGCCTACCGAATAGATCTCTGTAATTCTTGTTGGGCCAGCTAGTATTAGTCTTGTACGGCCACATGTCCCCCTTCACTCTCCTTACTTATAACATGGAGACATTTTGATATCATGCCTGAGTTTTTGTGGTTCGACTTTGAAAGCGAACTCGTGAGGATCATCTAACAGTCATGTCCAGCTTTGACGACACCTACCTAGGCTCTTAGTAACAATCGAGTCTCAGTTCTCCGCCACATTTATATCGAAGGACATATCTCCACAGGTGGTGCTATGTACATACAATCGTACAACCACTTGTTACTTACTATAGTCCCTGAATCAATAGAGGAGCCATTTCGATTTCCGCGTTTCACGAATGAACTGCGAGCAAACATCTACTTTGTATCTCTCAGTCCGACGTGACTTGTGGCATTTCGTCTCCAAGACCTCTCCGTACAGGATCTTGTAGCTGGCTAGGTATCGCAAGTTAAATTAGCTCAATAGTACAAATACCCTAAAGACACGAATTATTGGGTCGCTTTATCATTCCTCATATCACTTTGATGGATTGAAGATTGTGAGACGCAGGCAAGCGAACAACGTGCATGTCGCTTACTCTTCACAAACCTCAGCCTCCAACCTCGTCCTCACCCCACACTCGCCATCACGCCGACCCCCCGGGAAATATTCCGACATATGTCGTTATAGCGGCAAACTGAAAGAGGTAACTCATGTATATTTCTTTCTAACTTTTCATGCGGTTACCTAGATTTCATCGGCAAACTCCCATTAGGCCAAGGCTAGGTAGCTACTTTTACTATTTCCCGATCTCATCACTCCCGCATCTTAGTCACTCACATCTCAACAATTTTAAGGCCTTGTTAGTACCTTGTATCCCCATAATTATATCTAGCGGCAGTCGCTTTCAATCCAAGCGATCACCTGGCGTGATGCTTCCCGGGCCAAGCACAGGCAACAGAGAGCTCAGCCGAACAACGTACGGTCAAGTGTGGTGAAGTGACACGGGAAAATCGGGCCGCCGCATTACGTACGACGTAAGACAGCAGGGCAGCTGGCTGTTCCGTCCGGTACGGTGTATACGGCGATGGAAGAGAGGGGGAGGGAAACAAATACTACCCCCCGTGACAGTGTATCCCAGTCACACACATCGCACCAAGATACAGCACACGCACTAGGTCACGGAGTGCGCAAGCAGCTCGGTAGGTACTTCGCTCACGCCAAGCCCGTACGGCCCAGCACAACACGACACACGGCGTCTCTATCACTATCACCCCCGTGTCAGTGTATGTGAGAGAGCCACACACACCGCTCGCACAACCTCCGCCGTTTCACATCATAGGTGTCACAGGTGCGAGGGTTTCGATTTCTTTAGCTTTTTTCTATGTAGATTGAAATGATAGAAGTACATGGAGTTGGAACATGGACAGACGTGAGACTGGTCGATAGTCAAGTCGGAATCGGAGAGGGGGGAAACGCGGAGTAATTGTGCGACTATCCACGGAGACAAATATGAACACAGTATGACATCTCATACCCGGAAGTACTTTTGAATAATTGGCCGTCTATGTTGTTTTCTCCATTTTCCATGTAAATGTATAGTTCTCTATTCAGTGAAGTGGTCTAGTGAACGGACCTCGTAATGAAGGCAGTTAGTTGCTCCTAGTCCGGCTTAATCCTTAGCCGCTAGAAGTTTATCTCTGCTGACAGGTCTTTTATTATTTGTTCTCATTTTTTCCTTTTTTGTTTTATCTTCAGCCTTTTTCTTTCTGGAGATTATATGTGTGTAGTGTACGGTTTGCAATCGAATTCTCCTAGTTTCAGTACGACCTTGCGTCGAGCGCAGTCTCCATTGAGACAGGTATTATGAAATGAGGTCTTTTCACGCACCCACCACCTTCGGAAAGTAAACACTATTGAATCTTTTTATTAGTCTGCGTAGTTCTAAGTGTGGTGCATTATATGAACATAGTAATACGTGAGCTTAGACTGAATCTTATGCCAAATAGAAGATATCCGCATGCCAAATCATGAAATGGTAATATACTTGCGTGAAATTGTTGCGCTAGAGAGGGTGTGTAAGCTGTCACGCCTTATCGCACATCAACGGTGTCGTTTTACGTATCAGAAATCGATCTATACTGCGCCATTTTTACGCTTCGGTTCGGAAATGTTCAGTTTCGCTTCTAAAGACATGTAGGTGGGCGTACCATAGGATCACAGGATAGCTGCCGCCGTGATAAGAAATTGTCGAGGTTCAATTAAGTTACATACATGCGGCTTTCTCCTTATATCAGATTAAAGGCGATAAAGTGTTTGAATGCCGTTCCATGACATACAAATCCCGATAAACTCTTACCGTCATATCTATGACCCAAGATCCCCGGAGGGCTGCTTGAAATTCGAAACCGATCATATTTTACCTCCTGAGAATGTGAGTCATGCGGAGTTCGCACCATTGTATTCGTCATTCGGAGGAGTGATGTGAAAAGAACGTCACCGTTCTGGCGGCTCGGCTGAAAAGTCGAGATCGAGACCCAGATGTGATATTGGTGGTCAAGAGTGCGATTTGAGTATCATTCAGGATGCGCAACTATGGAAACACGTCATATACGAACAAGTCAAAAGGGGACTGTTCGTTATTTATATAATTCATGTTCACTGCGCTTCAGTAGCTGTCATTTGAGTTTTCGCATAATTTAATGTTGTCCGTACGCTTGAGTAATTTAATATTCAAAATAAATTCCTAAAACAAGACTGTCATAGTTAGCTTCTAAAACCTTACATATAATGTTTTTGACGAATATCACGAGGCACGAAGACCTCCTTAATTCATTTAGTCATGAAAGCTGAAGGGCTACCAGATACGTCTCGTATTCACTCTTAAATATACTCGCTTACTTCAAACCCTAGAAATAACACTCAAATGAAAAGTCACTACTCAGTACGTCCAGAAATTGCTATAGACATAACGGCAAATCTACATTTCTGCTTTTATCTACCTAGCGATATTATACAGGTTGTGGAAAAGAACATCGGATAATATTAGGCTACTCATTTACTCCTATGTTATAATAGTGCCTTTTATTATATGATGTTCTTGTGATCCAAGTTACCAGCTTTAGAAGGCTATAATAGGAACTCTCGAATATTACTAATAGCATACAGGGGCCGGTTCTTGTTGCGTTACTTATTTCTTGGTCTAGCTTAACTGGCAATTTAAAGAGCTGCATATCTGGTGTGATTTCGGGTCAGGGCGCTCTTCTGAAGGCCTCGCTTAGGACATCTATTGTGACGGAGCTAGTTTAGATGGGAATTTAAACTTCTGGGACTGCGGTTATGAGTTATATCACGAATCAGGAAGAATACGGAAGATGTACGAGAGTAGGAATTATAAAAGACAGGATCACCGGTTAGCAGCCAGTCCAGCTAACGGGGCAATGGGCATCCTCAAGCAAATATAACTCAGAGGGAGCCTGCCTTCCAAACTGATGCGTCAGGGTATTTGGTTTCCAGAGTGAAGTTAGGTCACTGGTAGATCACTGGTAAGTGCGAGTACATGGGCAGGGTTCAATATTATTGATTCCTGAGCCTTCTCCCTAGATTTAGGGGGAGACCCAACTATTATATAGACAATAAATAAGCTATAACCACCCTACTAGGTCACTTCTACCCTCCTGCAACCCTTGTCCCTGACATGATGACAGCAGCAAGCTGTGGCTTATGTGGCCTATTTAACCTATAGCTCATAGCTCTTATGGTCTCAAATAACTGAAATCATGGTCTCCAAAAAGTAAATGGTCCTTGTGGTACACAGAACCTTAGGGTTGGATCCTCTTCGACCACTAGTCTCCACTAAGCTTCAATCCTACTAAGATTCTCGCTCTACATCACCACCTTTCTAACACAAATCGTTTCACCGGCCTATCACTTCGGCTCGCTATACCCAACTCAGCTACAACATTCCACATACATTTCCCCACCTCTATCACCAGTATTTCAATAGGGACACGCTCGTATGCCTCGTCGAGTTGCCCTACTAGGTCAATTTTTCGTCGAATAGGACCCCTTTCCTCGACAATCCCTCCAGAAGATACCCGTTCTCCGAAGCTTGATATGCTACCAAAGCTCTATCGTGTCAAAGCGGATATTGAAGTGGCGTAGGTGGAGGAGTAAGGCTAAGAGAATGTCAGTTCAGCCACTGGTAGCTGACTAAGATTCCAGGTATACAAAGAAGAGCGGGCATCACGACAGAAAAAGTCATGCCAGCCAGCTCGGATTCACCGTAGAAATGTTTCGTGATACTGTCGCTTGAGTGGGAAAACTTTTAGCCTTACACCCATAATAGATAGATATGTGCTATTTTCTAATATCTAGTAGGATGAACCATCTAACCACTTAGACATATCACATTAGGTATAGATTTATCTAACATATTTTCCGCAGGCAGCTAAAATATGTACCAAACCCTGGGATTCGCTGTACTACCACAATAAGTCAGCTGATGTTTTCGTGCCGAGTTACCAATACTACCTTTATTTTCGAACCGATAGCATAGTATCAACCGAAAACTACTTTTCGTGTTCCTAGTATTCTTGCCGACACGAGTAGAAAAACAAAGGGAAAAAAGAGTTAGAAAAAGTCATATTCTTGCTTTATCTTAATGAATGAGCGCTATTGTAGTTTCTTGCCACGTACGGTCGTGGATCGAAAGGTGTTGCTCTAGTTACATAATTGATAACGAGAAGCCCGCAAGTTATTACAGAATTGCATGTTCAGTACTGCACAAGAAAATAATATCAGCAATCGTAGTTGAGCAATGAATAAGGTTTTATACCGATTGCTCTCACTGATATCTGATGAATCTAAGGGTTTACATAGGTCACGTAATCAATATTAGTGCCATAGTTATTCAGAAGTCTGACTTTAGAAAAGCCTCGTATTTCGGGTAAACTTTCTGTAACCTAGGTACTTCATATAGCATTATTATGGTCATAAAGGAGAATCTCACGTGGATGAAGCCAACGGTCGCCCTCCATGCAGATATTACAAGCACCTACTACCTACTTGTTCTTCCTCCTCTAATACTGGGTATATCTACCGTAATGCATATGATATGAGTACGTGGGTGCTTAGGGATCATATCAATATTACCTGTATGGTCATTATATAAATATATACGCAATACTGTTCGCTAATTATTGATCCTGATAGTTAATACTCTCGGGGTGTCTCAGCATCCCGTATATGGTATATGTACCTGTTGGCTCTGCATACCTGATTGTAGATGTATCTACCTAATATGTACTTAAGTAGATAAACAACCAACTTAGGTACCGAGGTACTTAGCTACCATTTCCTTGGAAATAACAAACAACGTTAAAACCTCCAGCGCCTTCCATCTAGCTACCTAAGTATGTAAGCGACGCCCTGGAGACCCAATCTCTTCCAATCTCTAGTCTCTCGCTTTCCTCCTCCTGCCCCCATCTCCTTGCATCTCGTACATTTCCCTGCACTACCACCTCGCAGACTTGAAAGGCGGGAGGTCTCTTGCTCAGCTGTGCACTACATCCAGTCGCAGTGCCCTCATCCAACCTGAAAATTAGTTCGACTCTTGTGCCTTTGTACATTCCCAGAATATTTGCCCAATTTTTCCAGGAAATCCCTTCAGCTTGAGGCAACCTCCCATTCCGACAAGATGCCCCCTGTGCCGGAATTCCTTGAGCAGCTCCTGGGCTCTGGAGATTACAGCGATCTTACACTCGTATGTAAAGGCGAAGAGTTTCGTGTGCATAAGGCCATCGTATGCTCGCAGTCTCCTATGATTGCTACTGCTGTTGCGGGCCACTTCAAGGTACTCACAAACTATTTCTTCGGTGTCAATAAGAGAATGGACCCTAACAACACAGCAGGAAGCGAGGACAGCTACAATGGAAGTCGATTTCGATCTCGAGATACTAAAGTGCATGCTTGACTATATGTACAAGGGCAAGTACGACACTACGCCTGCCCGGCCTACCCAGCCTACCCAGCCAGTCCAGTCCACTCAAGATGCTGAGTCAAGCGAAGCTTCACCAGCTAAGGAAAGTAAACAAAAAGGTAAGTTACCGTTTATGCATTGAAGACTTGTGTAATTGGCCGATTGACTCGTTGCAAGATTGTCCGACTATCGACGACATCTTGCTTCACAATGCACGTGTGAACGGCATTGCCGATTACTATGGCGTAGCAGATCTAGCCAATCTTTCAGCTTCCACAATCTCCCAAGTGCTAGAGAAGAACTGGTCAGCGGACCGATTTTGTAACCTCATCCAGAAGATAGCGGGATTGACGGCAGACGAAAACATTCGGCAGTCACTGGCTCGGGCTGCTACTTTGCACGTTACTGACCTGCTGGACGAAGACGTTTTCTCCAAAGGAATGATCGCAAATGATATGGCTCCCGAGGTCCTGAAAACTGTTGGCTCATATCTCAAACAAGTCCTTGATCGCCTAGCTAAGACTCAAGCCGAAGTCAAAGCTAAGAATGATGTGATCGCAAATCGAGAAGAGAACCTTGGAGAGCTTACCCTAGTCTTGTCGTCTTTACGCTCATGTGATAAGCGAGAGTGCAAGAAACCGTTCGGATGCCTAATCCAGAAACCTTCAGAAAATCGGCAACAGGAAAATCGTTGGCTCATTCAGTGCGCTTACTGTAAATGTCGGCATGTGTACGACAGCAAGAGGTGCACTGCTATTCTTGCATCGCCCCCACCTCCAAGAACGTGAACATGTTGTTGGAAGACTCGGGATTTGCAGTACGCAAAGGGGGTAAATCATGGCGATGGAATGGGCCTAGTGATAAATGGCAATAGAGTCATGTCGCTGAGATAGGAGGAACACAGCAAGATAAGCTACGATGAAATGAACAGGATATATAGAAATCCGCCTAGATACTCTGAACATGGAACCTAGCAGCTCGCCTCGCGTTTAACACACAAAATGTGTAACTGTCGCAGTAGGTTTTAGAGTACAAGAGTGGTATTATTGTGGTGATTCGAATTAGTTCCTAGGAAGTGGTTAATAGGTCTCTAATAACTTTATAACTCATGCTAGCTTTCTAACGGTTTCTATTGGACCGGGCAGGCTGCTTCTCGCCAATACATACTAAGCCATTCTGGACCTGCAGCCTTGTCGCACTTAAGTAGATCTATACATAGCTCAAAGATATTAACTAGTACTTTTATTAGGCATAAAATCTTTAAAAATATAATTAGTAGCTTTATTTATGGCCGGAGGTTTTTTGCATTACGTAGTAATGATAACAAAAAAGCTAACGTTAACGTTGGACGGACTGACACGAGGAACAAAGTGGAAGGACTTAGAAGGGGTTTGGGGGGGGAAAACCTTTTGGGTTAGTTTTACTTAAATAGGCTAATCATGTACCTTGCAATTCCAAGGGCT
>MU380420.1:0-42877 GCA_022495085.1 Xylaria sp. FL1042
TAATAATAATAAAACTTTTAAATCTTTTTTAAAATTTAATAATTTATATTATATTTTATATAATTAAATATTTTATATAATTTTTTTATATAAAAATAATTAAAGCAGCAGTAAAGCTGTTATAATTTTATTTTAATAAAATAAATTTTAGCTTTATATAAACTTATATTAAAAAATAAATGTTTTTATTTATATATAATAAAGATTTTCTTGCTATTTTTTTATATAATTATATTTTTAATATTATTAAAATATATTTTTAAACAATTAGCATTTTTTAATAAAAACAAAAAAAAAGTATAGCTATTTAAAATATAATAAATAGTTATATTTAATTGGTTTTTTAATTATATAGTTTTTATTGCAGCTATAAATTTGCTTGCGTTAAATTTAATATACGCGCTTTTTAAAGTTTAATTTATTTTCATATAAAAATAAATTTTAAAATATACTTTTAGCTGCGTTTTATTTATTATTAAATAATTTAATACGCTAATATTTTATAGTTTATTTTAATATTTTATATAATACTAGTTATTAAAAATAAATTAGTTAAATAAAATTTTTATTTTATAGTTTTATATATTTTTATTAATTATATAATATAAAAACGCGTTATTTATTAAAAATTATATAAACTATTTGCTAGTTTTTTTATTAATATTTTTTTTAATATTATTTAACTTTAAATATTTTTTATATTTTGCTAGATATGCTAAAAATTTATTTAAAATAAGTTAAGTATTATAAATTATTTTATGCAAGTTAAAATAAATGTTTTTTATACAAGCTTGCTTTTAAAAAATATGCTTATATAACTAGCAGCTTTTTTTTTAGCATATAAAATATTTTTTGTTTATATAATAATATTAGCTTTTTTATTTTTAAAATTATATTTAATTTTATTATATATTAGGCTTATTTAAAAATTAAAATTAAAATTAAAGCTAATAGCTTTTTATATAACTGTTTTAATTATATTTTTTATTAATAAAATAAATATTGTTATTATTTTATATAAAATATTTTATAAAAATATTGGCAGCTATATAAATATAAGCTTGCAGGTTAAAAAAAAACGCTTTATATAATAGCTTTTATAATATAAAAGCTATTTTAAATTTTAATACTTTTTTGCACGCTTATATAACTATTATATTAAGCTAAATTTTACTGCTATAGCTAGCACTAAATGCTTATTATATTTTTAATAGCTTATTAATTATTAAATTTAATATTTTATGCAGCGGTAAATTTAAATGTTTATTTTTTATTTATATAAAAGTAATCGTGGTTTAATTAGCTTAATATTAACTATAGTTTATATTTATGTTAAAATAAGTATTTATTATATAATAAATCTTATTTTATATATAATTAAGTTTAATATTATATATATAATAGTTTTTTACGTTATTTTTTAAAATAATTAAAAATATAGCGTAATATTAGTTTTTTATAATTTTTAGTTAGCGGCATATATTAATAAATAGTTTTATTTTATTATATAATAAATTATATAGCTTGCTTAAATAATTTCTTTTTTTTTTTTAGGTTTTTTAAAATATAATATATTTTTTAAAAAAAATTATTTTATTTTATATATTTTTTATAAAAAGTAAATTTATATATAAGCTAATAATTACTAGATTTAATATTATATAAATATAAAGTATTTATTTTAAAGTTTAAAAAAAATAATAAATAATAAAGTATTTATAAATAAATTAAAAGTTAAGCTTATAGCTTAGCTTTATTATACGATTATATTTTAGCTTAAAAATATTTTAGTATTTAATAGTTAATTATATAAAATATTAAATATTTTAAAGTTTTTAATTTTTAAAGTATATTTTTTAAAGCAGTTTTAGCTAAATGGTTTTATTTTATATATTATTTAATATTTTTTAAGTTATATAAAGCTAGTTGCTTAGCGTAAAAAAAGCCGTTAATATTTATATAGCTATAATAAAACTATTTTAAGTAGCTAAAATTTTTAAATCAGGCTTTATTAAGCTATATATATTTTATATAATTTATATAAGGCATTTTAATTAAGTTGCTTTATTTAATTCTAGCTTTAGTTATATTTTTTTACGTTTAAAAATATATAATAGTTATTAATATAATATATAATTAAATATATTAAAATAATATACTATTTATTTTTTAAAATTTTTTATATACGCTTTTTAAAATTATTATTTAATAAATTTTAAGTAAATATATTTAACTAGCTAGTATGCTATTTAAATATTTAATAGCTTTTTAGTTGCGCTATTAAAGTTAATATTTTTTTTTAATAGTTTAAGTTAATATGCTTTTATATAATATTAATGCTAAGTCCAAGTTTTTATGCTATTTTTTTATATATAATATTAGCTAATAGCTGCAATATAGCAGGTTTTATTATATCGTGCGGTATATTTAGCGCTATAATATTAAAAGTAGGTTAAAAAGAAAAATAATTAAAAATAAACAAAAATTGTTTTATTATATATATAATAAATAATAAGTCGTTTATATATAATAAATAGTTTAATATAATTATATATTATTTTTTTAAAATAATAACAAGTATATTAACTGCTTTAAATAAATTATAAAAGGCTTTATTTATATATTATTTTAAAAGATCTTTTTTTTTTTTTTGCAATAAGTAAATACTTTTTTATTTTAAGTAAATTATAAAAAAGGTAGTATTCGCTTATTTTATATAATACTTTTTTGCTTTAAATAAATTATAAAAAAAGTAATATTATATAGCAAAAAAGTTAAAATATAATATAAAGGTTTAAATTATTATAAACTAAGCTTTATTATTATTTTAGCTAATTTATATTATATTGCTTACAATATTAATTAATATTAAATAAGCTATATATAATATATTATATATTAATATATAAAATAAAATATAAGTTTATTATATTATATTTAATTATATATATTTAAAAAGGTAAAAAAAAGTTTATTTATATAAAGTAAAATCTTTTTTTTTATAAGAAAAGATTTTGCTAGCGTATAAGCTAAACAAAAAATAAAAAATAAAATACCTAACCTTTGCGTATAACTTAGCGATAGCCTTATCCTTGCCAGTTATATAAGATAGCTACTGCAACTAATAGCCACTAGTTTTAACATAAACTTTATTTTATCATAGGCCTTGTATGTAAAACTTTATGTTTCGACTTTATCTATTAAATATAAGTAATATGTGGAGTATTACCGGCCTGAAAATCACGGCTGTGACCTATTAATATCTAGGAGGGACGTGGGATCTGGCACCCTAAATAAAGATTCTGCCGTACGCAATATAGACATAAACCTTTAGAAGTGGACGCGAAAACAACGGTTGGATAACGCAAGGGATGATAAATCGCGCGTAAGTCACGATATGCATTGGAGTATGGCACTTGTTTTACACCTTTGCTGCATCGCTGAGATATTCTTCATCTGCTGGTCTTAGGGTACATATGAGACCAAAGTAGGAAAGAATACCCGATGTATTTCCACTTTCCAGTGAGATGGATGATGCTAGTCACGCGCAGCAAGTAATTAAGTTATGAAGTAGTGGAGAAAGAGTAGGGAAGTAGAAACACTTTTGACCATGACGTTGAGTCCACGAAGATCTCCCACTCTTTACTCTTGGGTTGACGCGACAAAAAGGCGGAGGGTCCAAAATACGAAGCTGAAGCTGAGAGACTTACAGAACTAAGAACTGAATGATAGGAGGCAGAAATTGATCCTATCGATAAACATTGCAAAATTAAATTCTTCATATTGCGGTCCATTCAGGCCCATTGAACTCTTTCAACCGCTATAGGAGTAAAGCACCGCGAGGCTCTACTTACCACCAACCCTAAGGTAGAAGCAACAACGCTTAGAGCATCACTAGCGTCGGAGAGGGGAGATGTTCCAGCGGGGACCCCCGGTCAATGAGCGCCGCGCCAAGAGGATTAGGGGCGGAACGGGCCGAAGAAGCTGCAGCGCCTACCCCTGCCCCTGCTGTGATGGTGTGTCAATCTGATCTTGTATTATAGTTGTAGAAGTTATGGAGAAGCTATACTGTGGCTATTGTGTACAGGCTACTACCTATAGTGGATAGATAGTGGGTCACAATCTGCCCCTAAAAAAAAAAGAAAAATGCTACGTTCTTGTAGCTATAGCAAAATATAAGCTAGGTTTACAAAGGTTTCTTTTATGCTAATTATCCCTTTTTTTATAACTTAATCTAGGTTTTTTTTTGTTTTTGCTTAAATTTCTCTACTATAATAATATTCTTTCTTAGTTGTTTAAAAAAAAGCTATTTATTAAATTTATACTTAAGTCTTTTATATTTTATTAAATATTAAACTTTTTTTTTGTTTATTTAAGCTATAATAATATATTTTTATAAATAATTTTTAGCATATATTAAACTAATTAATAAAAAAAAACGTTTATATTTATTAAATCTTGCTAGCTTAAAATAATTTATAAAAATAATATTATAAATTTTTATATTATATTAAATTATTTTAAGTTTATAAGCTAAAATTTTAATATATTTAATAATATAAAAAAGCTTTATATATTTTTATATTATTTTAAAATTTATAACTGCTATAGCAAATATATTATATTTTTTATAAAGTTTTAAAAAAACTTTATTATTAATATAAAAAAATTTAAGCTATTTTTAAGCGTTATAATATTTTTTTATAATTATTAATGCTAAAGCTATTATATTAGCTGCTTTTAATTATATTATTAAAAAAAATATAAGTTTTTAAGTTTTTTTTAGCTTAAAGTTAGCTAAAATAAAAATATTTATTATTTCTGCTAAAAAAAAGCTTTATACTAGCTTATTAAAAGATTTTTTTATAATAATATATTTAATATTATTATATTTAAATTAAAGCTAAAATAAAGCTTTAAGCTATTTAAATAAATTATTTATAGCGTATATATAATAATATAAAATCGACTAAGTTATTTAAACGATTATTTTTAACTAATTATTTGTTTATAAATAATATATAGCTATATAAAGTAGTTTTATACTTAGTTTATTTTATATAGCAGATTAAAGTTTTAAAAAAAATTTAAGGTTTTAATTTAAAATAATTATATAAAAGATTTTTTATTTTATAGTTAAAAGTTTAATAATTAAAATATAATTTTATTATTTAGTTATTTATTTTTTACTACTTAAAATAAATTAGGTTTTTTTAATAAGTTTATATATAATAGCTATAATATAATTAAAGTTTTTTAATAAAATTAACAACGCTATAATAAAGTTTATTATTATTTAATAATAAAAATATAATAAAAAAAAAATAAGCTATAAATTTTTATATAGCTTATATTATTGCAGCTAAAAAATTTAGCACTAAAAGCAATTATTTATAAACTTTTTAAAGCGTTTTAATTTATAATAAATATAAAATAATTAAAGCAAATATATTAATTTTTTATAATTAATATAGTTTAAGCTATAAATTATATTTTAAAACTTTAAAAAATAAGTATAAAAAATATAAAGTTTATTTACTGCTATATTTAATTTAAACTAAAGCAGACTTTTAGCAATATAAAATAATAAGTTTGCTTAGTTTTATTATAGTAATAATAAATTATTTTTTAAAATATTTAATATATTTTTAAAATAAAAGTTTTTAAAATAGCTTTTTTATATATTTTTTTTAAATAAAAAATCTACTTAAATAAATAATATAATATTTATAGCTATATTATTTAAAAAAATATTAAGATTATATAATATAAGTTTTAATAGTATTTAAATTTAAAGCAATTAAATATATTTTTATTATAGCTAAAAAAAATTTTTTATAATTTATTAAAATATTTAATATATTATTTAATGTTTTTTTTAATTATTAAATAATTTTTTTAATCTGCTTAAGTTATTAAAATATAAATTAGCTACTTATATAAAAAAATCTTTTAAAAGTTAACTAAATATATTTAAGATTATATATTTTATGCTAAGCTTATAAAATATATATATATTAAATTAATTAATATATTTTAAAGCTTTAATAATTTTTTTATTAGCGTTATTTATTATAATTAAATTTATAATATTTATTTGCTTTTAAAAGCTAAGAATTTTTTTATAGTTTATAAAAACTATAATAAAATAAATTTTTATAATATTAAACTAATAATTATATTTTTTAAAAAGCTATATAAAGCTATAAAGCTTTATTTTAATTAGCTAATATTTAATTTTAGCTTTTATTAATAAATATAAAAAAAAAGCTATAGTTTATATAATATGCTTAAATAAATAATTTATAATAATATTATTATATATTATTTTAAAAATAAATTTATTTTTAATATAATATATTTTTATATTTATATTATTTATTAATATATTAAAATTAGTAAATAATTAGCGTATTAATAAATAAAAAGCAAAAGAAATATATTTAAGTAATAATTTTTTAATTTTATTAAAAGCTGTTTATTTTTGTTTAGTTAAAAATAAGAATTTTATTATAATTGTTTATATATAATAAGCTTATTTAAATTGCTTTATATAAAATCTAGATTTTTTAAATAAATTAATTTTTTATTTTTAAAAAAGTTTAACTAATATATTATATAATAAGCAGAAAATATAAAGCTAGGTTATAAACTTAATAAAAACTTTTAAGTCTTTAAATATTTTAAAAAATTTAAAACATTTAACTATTTTTAATTTTTTTGCAGTAGTAGTTATATTAAAAAAATTTATTAATTTTTTAAAAATAATAGCATTAAAAAAACTAAAATAAGTTTTTAAAGGTTTAATATTAATATTTTTATTATAAAATATAATAAATATTTTTTATAAATATTATATATATTTTTATAATATAATTAAAAAAATAATAATATTATTATAATATAATTTAATAACTATATACTTTAAAAAATTATTTATTTAACGTTAAATATAAGTATTATTATTTTTAAAACTTATTATTATATAAATAAATATAAATTAACTTTTATAAATAATAATTATAAAAACTTATTATAATTTTAAATATACTTGCTATTAATAATAAAAGGTAATAGCGTTTAAAATAAATTAAAATAGCTTGCTTATATAATAATTTATAATTTTATTTTATATATATATTAAATAAACGTTTTAAAAAGCAAACTTATTAAATAGTTTAATATTAACAACTATTTTACTAGTTTTTTTTTGCTTTTAACTTAATATATTATATAATATAATTTTTTTTTAATTTATAAACTATTAAATATAGTTTTAAACTTAAATATAAGCAAAAGCTTTTTTTATAAGCTTTTAAATAATAAAAACTAAAAAAAAAAAAAAAGATTTATTTTATTATTTTATAAGCTTTATTTATATATTTAAAATTAGCAAATATAAAAAAAATAATATTTTTATTGTTTTTATTTAAAAAATAAATATAGCAGTGTTTTAAAATTTTATTTTTTTAGCCTAGCTTAAATTAAACTTTTATTTATTTTTTTTTTAAAATATTTATAAACTTTATATTTTTAAAAATTATTTTAAATTTATTTAGCAATATTATTATAGTTAATAAAAGCTTTAAATTATTAAAGTTATTATAAATATTAACGCTAATATATAAATATTTAATAATATATTTAGCGTTATAAGTAAAAATTATACTAAAGCATATAAAATTTTTTTATAAGCGCAATAAATAATAAAAAGCTAATTTTACTGCTGCAAAAGCATTTTTTTTATTAATTTAATAAGCTATATATTTAAAATTTATAATTATTAAATAATTTACTAGTTAATTTAAAAAAATTTTAACAATAAAGTTAAAATTATTTTTTATTAAAACTTTAAATATTATAGCGTTAATTAATATTATAAATATATTAATATTAAACTAGGCTAATTTAAAAAAAAAGTTTTAGTTATTATTAATAATAATATATTAAACTTAAAAAACGCTATATATATATAGCTAAACTATTATTTTTAATATTATTTAAATAAAAATATTTTATATTTTATTATAAGGTATTATATTTATAAAAATAATTATATTATAAAATTAAATTATAGCTTAGCTTTAAAATATAAATATATTAAATTTTTTTAAAGCAAAAATATTTATTTTAACTAATATATATGCTTATAAATTATTTATAATAGCAATTTTATAAATAATATATATAATAATTAATTAGCTGTTAATAAAATTTTTGCTTTAAAAATATATGTTTATAACCAGGTATTTATTTAAAATATAAAAAATAATACTTAAGCTTTTAAAAGTTAAAAAATATAAAGCGTTTTTTTTAACCGATATTAAAATAATTCTTTTTAATTTATAACTTATTTTTTAAAATTTTAAAATAATTAATATTGCTATTTATATTTTTTTAATATATTAAGTTTTATAAATTAAATATAATATAAAATTTAAAATAGTTATATAATTTAAATTTAAAGCTAATACTTAGCTTTTTAGTTAATATTATAAAGCGTATAATAAAAAAAATTAAAAATTTTTTTAAATATATTAAGCGTTATAAATAATTTTTATTAAATAAGTTTTTAATTTTTATTTTATAATAAATTTCTTTTAGTTTAAATAATTTAAACTTATTATAGTTATTTTTAAAATATTTATATAGCTTATTATTGCTTAAAAATAAAACTAAGCAAATATAATATATTTAAGCTAATATTAAACTATATAATTTTAAATTATTTAATTTAAATTTATTAAAAATATAATAAATTATTATAAATTTATAGTTTTTTATTGCTTTAATAAATAATAATATATAAGTTATTAAAAGATTTTTTTTTAATTAAAAAAAAATAATATTAGTTTATATTTTAAAAGCTATAAAATTTTTTTAGCTAAAAAATTATATTAAAAAGTTTTTTTTTTTTTATTAAAAATTAAAATTATATATATTAGTTTATTTTTTTAAACTTTATTTTATAACTTTAAAATATTTTTTTATATAATAAATTTTTTATTTATTTTATTATTATATAGCTAGCTTTTTAAATAATAAAATAAATAATTTATATTTATAAAAAATAAAATTAAATAGTTTTATTTAAATATAAAAGCTAAAATTAAAATTTTTTTTTAAAGCTTAGCTAAGCTATAATATTAATATAAAAAATTAAGTTTAATTTTACTATTATAATTAAAAATTATTTATATATTATTAATAATATTAGTTTTAAAACTATTTATTTTTAAAATATTATAAATTATAATTTTTATTATATTAACTAAAGTTATTATAATTATATTAATATTATTATATATAAAAAAAATTATTAGTTTTATTTTAAAAAAAGCGTAAATAAAAAAATAAATTTAAGTTATTTAATTAATAAAAAGCTATAAATTTATTTTTTACTAATTTTTTTAATACGCTTTTACGGTTTTATATTTTATTAAAAATTTTTTTTAAAATAATAGTTAATATAAAAACTTTAAGCTAACTTTAAATATTTTTATTAAAAGCTTTAAAAGCAGCTTTTAATTAATTTATTTTATTTTAATTATAGTTTTTAATATTATAAATAATATATTAAATAAAGCTAAAAATATTTTATTTTTTATTAATATTTTTAAAAATAAATATATAAGTTTAAAGTTTTTTTATAGCTATAAATTATAAAAGTTTAAAATATTTAATAAGTTTTAAATATATTTTATTTATATTAATTATTTTTAATTATTTGCAATTATTATTAAAAAATATTTATAAATATTAAATTAATATTAAACTTAATAAGCATTAAGTTTAAACTTTATAAACTTTTATAATAAATTATTATATAGTTAAATATTTAAATTTTTTTATAAAAGTATATATATTAATATATTTAATAATTTTATTATTAATAAAAACTTTTAAAATAGTTAAATTTTTAATATTAAAATTAAAATATTTAATATTTATTATATAAAATAATATAAATATATTTAATTAATAAGCTATTAATAACTTAGTTATATTTTAAATATTTTTATTAAAAATATATGCTAATAATATAATTATATTTTAATTATAATAGTTTTTTTAATATTTTAAAGCTTTATTAAAAAAACGCTTAGCTTTTTTATTTATAAGTTTTAAATATATATTATTTATATTAATATTATAATAAAAGAAATTATTTTAATAAAAAAAGGAATTATTTTAATAAAAAATATTAAATAATATAGCAAAATATAATAAAAAATTATATATATGCTAATAATTAAATATATAAAAAAGGTTATTAAATTAAATAAGTTTAATAAATAAAAGTAGTTAATTTAATAATATTTACAACTATTATAAATATATTTATTAGCGTAAAATAATTATTTTAAAATTATATATATAAATATTTTAATAGTTTAACTTTTTTTTAATATTAAATAAAATAAGTTAAACAGTTTTTTTTATTAAAATCTTTTAATATAAATATAAAAAAAATTATAACTTATTAACTTAAAATTTAAAAATAAAATATATTTTTTTTTAGCGCTTAAAAAATATAATAAACTATTTTTTTAACTTTGCTTAATATAATAAATAATTAAGTTTAAGCTTTATTTTTTAATAGTTAAAATATTATTTATTAATAAAATATTTTACGACCTAAAAGTTATTTTATATAATAAAAATAGTTAATAAATAGCTTATAATATAAAACTTAAATAATTAACGCGCAAGCAGTATATTTTAAGCTGTTATAATTAAGTAAAAAAATATATAAGAATTTATGCTAATTAGTACTTAAAAAAGGTATAAAGGCGGAAAAAACAAGTGTAAGCTAAAAAAAATAAAAACTAAGCCTTGGTATTATTAGTACTTATTAATAAAAAAAAATAATTAGTCGGCCGTAACAATCGCTAGCTATTAGTTTATGATAGTGTGTTAATCTGATCTTGTATTATAGTTGTAGAAGTTATGGAGAAGCTATACTGTGGCTACTATGTACGGGCTACTACCTATAGTGGATAGATAGTGGGTCACACCTGCTGTCTGTCTAGCCCTCCCTGTAAAGGAAGCCTAGGCCGCAAGGGAGGCAGAGGAATAGTGGATGATCTATGTCAGCTGCATGGTGCGGCCTGGGGTAGCAATTGACAATAGCGGACGTCAAAGATACGTATAATTAAGCTAACTACATCTACGCACACAAGGGACTTTCGGCATGCCGGCCCAGCTCCTCCTACTTTCCAGTGTACTCTCTCAGTACTTAGGCACCTAGGTACATGCATCATAATTATGGAGACCAGCCCCGACAGTTTGGTAAGTAGCAAAGATACCTACTACTATACATAGTTGACAGCAGGGATCCTTAACACCTTCAGTGCCGATCGGGTGAACCCGATCTTAGCGGGCGGCCGCTAATAATTTTTGAAAGCCGATACGGCACTGAGAAGCTTCATGCTATTATTAATGAACGCGAGAACAGGTGCTTGCATGGACAGGAAAAGCGGTCTGATCTCAGAGTAACATGCATGAGAGCTGAAGGCCACCACCCTATTATGTACTTAAGTACCTAGGTACTTACTTGATATCACCCTACCTCACCACCCTACACTCTCCTGCACCGCCCTTTGCCCACCCTACGCCAACCCCACTCCTGTCGCAGCTCATGTACTCTCAAGTATCATAATCCAGTATGTTCCTCATCTTACCAGGGTTCTCTGGGATGCGCATTTGAGGGTGACACCCCCCTTCCTCGCCTTTGATGGCATTCTAGTTGCCTCGACCAACCATATCATCCCACTTTCACCATCGAGTCTTATCAAATTTACCGCCACGAACGAGTACAACAAGATACTTGGCTACAAGATGCCTGACACTTCGCTAAGCCAGATGGAGGATACTAGACCGGGAACCTATGCTGTTCTGCATGCTCATGCTGACGCGCTTGGCGGACGGTAAGGCTTTTTTTTTTTTTTTTTCTAACTCTCCAATTGAGCTTTCAGCTGTACGTGTGGTCGGAAATTCACACGCTTTGATTCGTTGAAGCGCCATATCAAACGCTACACAGAAGATCCTCAATACGCTTGCTTTCTCTGTGACCGCCACCAAGGCCCCCATGCTTTTCACCGACGTGACCATCTCTCTCAGCATATGAGACTCGTCCATCGCGGCAATGAGAACCCGAGGAGCTCGGAGTCACAGGAGCGGGCTCCTGCGCCTGTGGTGGAGCCTCAATCCTTGGTGCTCAAACTGCCCGAACTCCCGGATTTGCAACTGCCTCTATTTCCCTGCACGATGCCAGGATGCATGAGATACGGCGAGCTTGGCTATCATTGTCAGATTCATCTAGATGAGCACTTAATTCTCTTCCACGGCATGCCCCCTGACTTGGTTTTTCCGCATCTCGAGCCGGCGTTCGTGGCTTCCTTACCAATGAACAATGGACTCGGCCATACCCAGGGACATCAGCAGGCTTTCCACCAGGATGCGTACCCCCAACTTGATTTGGCTGGCATCTATAACGAAGGTCATTCTGAGACAGTTGATGGTGCGCCTCAGGGGGTTCAGATTGAAGGGGGACTGGACTTCGACTTCCACTAGATGGATTTCAACTGGGACGCTTGATGAATGCTTGGCGTGCGTTGCGTCGACCACTTGCTACAACGAACCTTGCCTTGCCCCAGAGACGTATATGGCAGGGTGGTAACCGGAATGTGTTACGCCTATTAACACTCTTTCAAGTCTCTTTGGGAAGGAATTATTTTCTCAGTGCTGTTTAGGTCTAAAGTTAGGACAGTCTTTACCGATAGCATTATGATACACTATAATTGGCCGCTAAACAAGACGTTATAAGTCATTAATGAGATCCTAGTGAGGCTAGAGTGGTTAACAACTTGGTTCATTCGTTGAAAGCACTTTGTAGGAACGGCAATGCTAGCCGCGGTCGCTTCTCACCCCCCTGGATAGTGAGCTCACCGCGTGATTTGCATGCAGCTGGACAGTCGCTTGGTTTTTTGACTGCGATATGATAGCGCTGCGCGGAGCAAGAATATTCGGCTTCCGTCTTTCATATCATAATTGCTCAATCTATGTAAGCGCGGTAAAATTGAATCGAGCTATTTCCTCGTCCATCCCATCACCCAGGCCCACTGCATACCAAAATCTAACGCAATTTTCATCTTTTAAAAGCAAGGGAAACCGCTCATGCTCAAATCTCAAGAACGAATCTGACAATTTCAACACTATTGGATCACCATGCTACGTCGACGGCTCATCAACGCTACGGGTTAGAGCACACGCTTCTACGCCGTGCCCCGGGACGTGCCGCGTCTTGCCTCTCTTCAAACCGCCGTCTTCCTCCGGTCGTACTAGAGCTCTCAGTCGTGCATAGACGCCGCCAACGCCGTTGTTCTACAGCACGAAAAGGCCATTGCTCTCTGGGGCGTACCGAGGTTATTTACCAATCAGATTACAATAGCGCGAAAATATTTCTAGTTTGGGACTAGCCTTATATCTGACTAACACCAATCCATGCAGAATAACTCCTCCTATCCCCGGTTATCAGGGCTGGAGAATGTTAAATCGTGGAGAATTATTATCTAACACGGAATTGCGCACTAACCACCTGCCCAACTAGTCTATCTAAGTATCGGCTGATAGGTACATACCGAATCAACTGTGCTGAATGTTGCATATAGGACAAGGTTTCCTCACCATGCGAGATATGGTAACAAAATAGTCCCCATTTCTTAACTTCATGTCCGTCTTCTATGTCACTGTAGGGCAAGTCTTGGAGATTAATACAATGGGAACCACAAAGTCGGGTGGGTTCTGGTTGTTGAACCTACTATGTGCATATGGTGCCGCGGGGACGCCGTCACCCGAGTCTCTCAACTCCTCCATCACGACTCTCATTGTCAATGATCTACAAGGTAACGTTTCCATAACCATCAGGCTACATACGTCTGCTAATGGAAATTCTCAGGCGCAGATAGCCCTTTTGCAAACTCTGGGCTGATTATCCTCGATGCGCGTTCATTCGCCAGTGGTTCGAAGTCATGCCAAGAGCTGGGCGAACAACTTTGGTCTCCCGACCTCGGACTATCTAACATTCAGACAAACTTGGACTTCATAAGGTACACGGAAAATCATGAGAAATCGCAAAACTTCTGGATTCAACCGGGGAACTCAGGTGCAAGAACTGTTAACATAAGTGGTCATCTGTCGAGCACATCCGAAACCCTTGAACTACCTGTCCTGTGCACACATTCCGCCCCCTTTTCAAATGCGGCATCACAAGACACAAGCGAAAAGTGGCGGGTGACAGTTCGTTCAAATAATGACTATATCACTGGGTAAGGTTTTCATACACTTTGAGTATGTAACTAGCACCAGAACATTGATCTTTTAATAGGTTTCGAGATCGCCTGAGCTTCCGGTTTCTCGGGGTTAGGTATGCTACTCAGCCTAAGAGATTTGGGTATTCGACACTCTATGCTGGTAATAACAGTTATATCTCTGCAACGCAATATGGATCTGCGTGTATACAAGGAAGTTCTGGCAGCGAAGATTGCCACTTTCTCAACATTTGGACCCCATTTCTTCCGGGGCCTAGATCCACCCATCGATCTCTGAAGCCTGTCATGGTATGTTTACATGTACCGTATACCGCTAATGAGTATGGTACTATAGAGTGCTAATGGCGTTTGGTTATTCTAGTTTTGGATACAGTATGTTAGTTTCTTGCTCCCTCGACTGAGATTCCCATGTATTCTTCACAACGAACATGGGTCGTAAATTAGAAGACTTATTAGGATTGTCACCAAGATAGCCATGGTCCGGCTTAACTCGCCTAGCGGTATCAGCAGTGAATGTCATTCCTTGCCATTTCAGAATCATGCACTGCCAAATTTACGACTAACTTATGTTTGAACGAAGTGGCGGCGCATTTACAAGCGGAACTGCAAATGACCAAGACTTCGATGGTGGTAATTTGGCCTCTAGGAGCGACGTGGTTATCGTCGCCGTCAACTATCGTTTAGGGACCTTTGGCTTCCTTGCTCTCGACGATGGAATAACCAACGGGAATTTTGGGCTCGCAGATCGTAAGTGATCCCGAACACCCGCGACTCTTCTCCTACCGCCCGCGACCTTGGCCCCAACTCCTTACATATACACGTTATCACCCCTACATCCGTCAGCGAAACGGATAACTAAATCTGGTGTATCAAAGAGATCACGGCGCTTGATTGGGTGGGAAATAACATTCACAAATTTGGCGGCGATCCGGATAGAATCACTATTTTCGGCCAATCTGCAGGAGCTGCAAGCGTACGAGCTATGATTGCATCGCCTAAGGCTCTCGGAAAATTTGCAGCAGCTATTCCTCTCAGCAACCTAGGCGGTATCAACTACGGAGCCACGTATTCAAAGTACATGACGATCGAAGAAGAAGTAAAGAATGTTGGTAATGCAATCCTCGCATCGACCAACTGTACACACGCTGCTTCCCAGGTCGACTGCCTCCGTTCTATCCCGGCATCTGATATCAGTGGTCTCGGGACTGTGGCATCGTTTCTGGTTGCGGATGGCACTTACCTAGGCTCTGAAGAACTTGACTTATCCAAAGGGCCAAGACTTCCCATTCATCTCATGATCGGCATAACCCGAGATGACGGTGCCGCCTTCATCGGGTATCCAACAGGCACAAATCAATCGGCGTACCTTGAGTCCCTTGGATTTGACACGCCTTCGTCAAAACTATTTCCGATACCAAATATCGCGAACAAAACGCTGGGCTTATTCAACATGACCGCTCGACTCGCCACAGACGGGATCTTCCGATGCATCGACCAAGCGACCGCCTACGCGGCTCTTTTCAACGACCGTCTAGATTCCCTTTACTACTACGAATTCAACCGCACGTACCAGCTCACTAACTACCCCCAATTAGATGTCTGCGAGCCGCCGAAATCAGCGTCATATCCATTGGGTGATCCGAATGGGGAGTACTTCAAATGCCATTCCGGCGAACTGTACTATCTCTTCGGCAACCTCGCCCGCGAAGGTTTGCCCATGAGAGATGACCACGACTTGCCTTTTCAACAATTTGTCGTTGACTCGTTCAGCTCGTTTGCGAGGACATATGATCCGAATCCTGATTTGGCATACCTCCGAGCGAGGGGCTATGTTAATACTACCGAGGAGATCGAACGTAGTGGAGTGTGGGACCCTAGTACGAAGCAGCACATGATGAAACGCATACTGCAATGGCCAAGTTACGAAAGTCCCTTTAACGAGCTCGAACAGTGTCGGGAGCTAGGATTATCTCTCGATTATTATAGCGATTGACTATACTTAATTTTGGTGAAGAAAAGGAGGGCACATTAGGTAGCATACGAACGACGAACGTCATTTGGTAGATATCCTTACTGTACATATAATTCAGTGTTTCTAGGAAGACTAATAGGCGCCTGAAACCCTAAATTTAGTGACTATTACGTGTGCACACTTGAGCGACCTTTGGTTAGCTCTATGTACAACATTACAACAAGCTATCTAACACCATCTTTTCATTGCGATTCCACTCCTTACCTGTTCCTAGTGGCAGCCTGTCTGCTTTGCGGTGGACCAGTAATATTATAGTATAAGGTAGGAACCTCTTGTGTTCACCTTAGCAGGTGCTTCAATCGCTCAGTCTTACTCAATTATTACATGTCTGTCGCCACCTAATCTAGCCCGAGATGTAAGGCTTTGGGTAGCTAGGTGCACATATGATATGCCAGACTAATGTATAGACCACAACTTAAACTACATCTTATAGTCCTCCGTTCCTCTCTCTTGTCATCACTCTCCCCAAGCCTCATCATCTTTTTGACGCTCCATCCAGTCTCTTCCTCGGTTCCCTCTCTTCACCTTCTAACCCCTTCTTACCCTGTCCCTGTTTTTCCTAGCTATCTCCTTCTCTTGTCATCCCACACTAACCCTAATTATCATACTAGCAATATTCATCGTCTCAAACACCTTATGATACCGGGTGATAACTTTGTCAATATTCTGATAAGCATGGATGCCTTGGAGACGGGATAGTATCAGATAGAAGGGTGGGCCTGGCTTACTGCGACGACAGACTGCTGAGCTGTATGTAAGCCCACTCTGTATGTTTTCTTTCACTCTATGTTCTATGGGAGAAGACTTTTGGCGAGAGCTGGGCAGGTTTTACTTCAAGCCCCTGGCTTTGCCGTGATTGGATCGTCCAGGAATTAGCCATGATCGTGGCAGGCATTCGCTGAGGCTTCAATTAATTCGTTCGCTCACGCTAGATGGTTTCAAGTGGCCTTTGACGCTCCGCGCCGTATTCAAGTTGTGGATTCAAGGGCAAGCTTCAACGATCTTACAAGCTTTAGCCATAAGTAGGTAGTCATTAGCTACCTCGATCATGATAAAGTGCGTGCGCTTCTTGGTCCTATTTGGATCTTCCAGTCTGCAATCCGTAATGGAGATCGGTTTTAGCTAGGACGCCTGATCTTCAACATAATTCAGAAGCATAGTTGCCCCTCCTGAATTTTCAACATATTTAGCGACTCTTATGCAGGTGTTGGTTGCTAGTTCGGTGTAATGAACCTCTAGCTCTTCAGCTCTATTACTAGTAAATCTAGCTAAACCTATATACTTGGATGCACAAATAATCAATCACGAGCCTGAAAAAAGGAATGCTTCTGGAGATTCGGCAACATATAATGGTTTAAGTAGTCTCGGAAATCACCTGAATGTTTACGATCGTGTAGTTGATAGGCTAGATTAGAGGAGACACGTTTGTTGACGAGGTGCCTGATAATTCGGCACGAAGAGGTGGAGGCTATTTATGTCCTAGCTGCAACCTACCTCCTTACCAGGTATGTTAGTTATGCTTGTAATATCTGCACCGTTACAAAAGGTGGCATAGCGGGGCCGCATTTGCACTCAATGAATCAATTCAATTATCCAAGCATATTATACCTATCGTTCTATTGGGTGTAAAGAGCTGTAAATGTGCCCCCTATTCCACCCCAATTACGGTCCGAATCACAATCGCGGGAGGTTACGCAGACCTGTACAGGGTAGTACAGTTATTAAATTTCCGTGTTTATATCTATCCCTTTACCTGTAACCGATTATCTACCTGCATGCCTCTACTCAGTATAGGCTCCCTCAGCTCTCCCACCTTCCCGCCGCGCACACTTTATAATAGCCTCTCCCACCAGTGCATAGATTGTCTGGGTTTGCTGAAATGGCAAGCAAAATAATCAGCTTCATCGGTCTCTTCACCATCTCATCCGTGTTCGTTAAACTATTTAACCGGATCCATGTCTACCTGCGCCCATCCCGGTTAGACCGCTACCATCATCTATCGCTGCATGGCGAGCCTCCCTGGGCACTGGTTACTGGCGCCTCGGATGGCATTGGCCGTGCCTTCACTTATGAGCTCGCGGCTAATGGCTTTAATGTTGTGCTTCACGGCCGCAATCACACCAAGCTTTCCCAAGTTATGAGCCATCTCTCAGAGCAGTACCCGCAGCGTGCATTCAAGATTCTCATCGCCGATGCTAGTACTGTCCCATGCGCGCCTTGTCTTAGCGCTCACCGGAGCAACGACGAGGGTGTAGCACTGCTGGACTTCGCAGCAATCCAGAAAGAGTTGGACCACATCAATCTGACCCTTCTTGTGAATAATGCTGGCGGCGGCCCGTGGAATCCTGTCTGCTTACCTGTCTGGGAGTCCCCTGAGCCTAAGATTACCGCCAACATCAGTCTCAATGCCCTATTCCCGCTACATCTCACGCGCGCTCTTCTCCCCAACTTGATGCGAAACTCCCCGTCGCTGGTGGTCAACATCAGTACTATGGTAGATCAAGGCTTTCCTTTGATCGCGTCGTACAGCGCCAGCAAGCAATTTCTGATGGCTATCACTAGTGCCCTGCGCTTAGAGCTACAAATGGAGGGGATAGATGACGTCGAGGTCTTAGGTGTCAAAGTCGGCCGCGTCACCGGTGCAAGGAACTGTACAGAGCCCGTTTCTTTGTTTGTGCCTAATGCTGAGACCATGGCGAAAGCTGCCCTGGCGCGAGCGGGGAATGGGAACCGCATTGTGGTCGGCTACTGGGGGCATGCGTTGCAGCAGTTTGGGGGCGATTTACTTGGCCTGTTGCCTACTTGGCTGTCTGACCGAGTATACATGGATGTTATGCGTCAAGAAAGAGAGTATCTAGATGGTAATTCTAAACCAGTAAAACAGTCTTGACGCAAGAACCTTCAGCCTACAGTTTTCATTGAGAGTTGGCACTCATTTTCACTAGCAATATACTCAATTCGGTGCTTGTCGGAGTCCTCCCCGTTCTCTTTTGCACAGCTCACTCACGGTCACAAATACTAAAGCAAGGAATGTACTAATTGTACACTGTTCCACTGCTAGTAAATTCTTCTCCCCAATGCTAAGTTAAGAAACAAAAAGGTTTAATTATTCTTTTGGAGTCGTCTATCGATACCATTTTATGCAGTACTACGGACATATCAATTGAATAAGAGCGAGGGAATGTGGTGGATTTCAATTGGGTTTTGCTATTTGCTGGACTGTGCCACTGTAAGGCCAGCAACCGCACCCCCTTGCTGCAGGAAGTAACTCTTCTCCATTTCCAAACGGCGCAAGGGACCGGCAGCTTGACTGAAATGCGACGACTTATTTCTTCTTTTAATCCTTGGAAAAGCGAGCACTACTCCCATATATCGCGAGCCCATACATTAACGTCCGTCAAAGAGCCACGCGGCTTTTGTTTTCTATTCACCCCCCTGACGAAACCGCGGTCACACGTCTCTTACAGCGGACTCACTGCCCTTAACATGACATTAACCGAAGCTCCCACGGGTGAACGATCGGACCCTACCGATAGCCAGTTCACAGACAATGCTGCGACAAACTTTCCGTCCGGCGCGAAGCTGTGGTTGATTTTGATCGCGGTCACTCTAGCATCCTTTATCATGCTGCTCGATATGACGATTGTCGCAACGGTGAGCGGTAGAGAGATATCTATCATTCGCGACTCAGATACAGTAGGTATCTTAGTTCGCTGATCATTCAAGTCAGGCAATCCCACGCATTACCAACGATTTCTCGTCTCTTCCGGATATCGGCTGGTATGGCAGCGCATATACACTTGCCAGGTGCGGCTTCAAGTTCATTCTGTCCATTCTTATTCCCTTAGCCTATCCTCGAATCAGCATAGGACTTACTCGGACAATATAGCGCAGCTCTCCAGCCCTTGACTGGGCATTTCTACTCTAATCTAAGCACTAAGGTATAGGTAGTCCTATCGAATACCATATCGAATACTGTTTTGAAATATTAACATGCACCTAGTGGACATTCTTATCTTTCATCACGGTCCTCGAGGCCGGGTCTCTCGTGTGCGGTTTTGCCCGCTCGTCCACCGTCTTTATAATCGGACGAGCAGTAGCCGGCCTGGGCACATCGGGAATCATGAACGGCGCACTTACAATCATCGCAGCCTCAGTGCCGCTCTCTCAACGGCCTACTGTTACGGGGGTCATCATTGGGTGTAAGCTAAAAGGCCAGGATCTCTGTTCACCCTCATGCTATGAGACCTATACTCACTTGAATTGTGACTAGTGGCCTATGTGGGAAGTGTAGCAGGACCCCTCATCGGTGGTGTGTTTACATATTACGCGACTTGGCGATGGTGTGAGTCTTGCGGCGCCTCTGCGTTGGCTCTTCACATTCTGATATGGATAGTGCAGGCTTTTGGATAAATCTGCCCATTGGTGTCGTTGCTAGCGGCTTCCTGCTGTTCACCTCTATTCCAGAACATTCCCCAAAACGCATAGGCCTATTCAACCTAGTTTCTCGTCTTGATCTACTCGGATTCTCACTATTAGTGCCTGCGCTGATCATGATTCTACTCGCGCTACAGTACGGCGGCAACGAGCACCCGTGGGACAGCGCTGCTGTGATCGGTCTCCTTGTCGGCGGCTTAGTTACTGTCTGCCTTTTTGTACTTTGGGAGAGGCGGAGAGGGGAGAGGGCCATGATCCCCCTTCAGCTGGTCTCGAAACGTGTTGTGTGGAGCAGCAACCTCGTTGCGGGCTTTATGACGTCTACGCTGCTAGTGCACTCTTACTATTTGCCTATCTATTTCCAGGCCGTGAAAGATGCAACACCTGTGCAAAGTGGCGTTTATCTCCTGCCGAGTGTCTTGAGCCAGTTGTTGAGTTCGGCGCTCTCTGGAATCTTGAGTACGTTCTATCTATCTCTACACTTCCATATAACATTGTATTACTACATGCAACTACGTCGAAATCTCTCTTATATATTCATTGAGTAGTCAAAAAGATCGGCTACTGCTTACCCGCGGTAATCCTCAGCGGCATCATGGTAGCGATTGGGGGAGGCCTTCTATCTCTACTCAATCCTACAACGCCCACCGCGAAATGGGTTGGCTACCAGATTCTACTTGGTTTCGGTCGCGGGCTCGGGATCCAAATGCCCATAATCACTGTGCAAGCTGTCCTAGAGCCTCACCTAGTACCTATCGGTATGTCACTAATCGTTTTCTCGCAAACATTCGGAGGCTCCGTCTTCCTCACCGTCGCAAACGTCTTGTTCACTAGCGAGCTTCGGGTAGCCCTGTCCGAATTCGCACCACAGGTATCGGCAGACCTTATAATCAACACGGGAGCTACGGCGTTTCGATCAATTATCCCCGTGGAAGACATCCCCGAAGTGCTACAAGCTTACTCCAAAGCAGTGAGCGTGGCCTTCTATCTCTCGGCGGCGCTGGCGGTGGTGTATCTGATGTTCTCATGGGGTATGGGGTGGTTAGATGTGAGAAACTTAAGGCCTTATCACGAAAAGAATAACATTCACGAGACTTAATGTTTCATGTATCATGATAGTATACTTGTCACAACTTTTGCATTTGGAATTCGGTATCAAACGGCACTCAAGAAGGCTTACCGGTACATTAGGTTACAATAGGATACTACTTATCATATTCCATCAAATTAAAATTGGCAACTAGCAAGTTAAGTAATGCCTGCACTCAGGCCGTGTACCCACCCAGCTCATCCATCCAGGTGGCTCAGAGTTAAAGGTTTTATGCCACAGAGTGCCCTTCAGCAGACGCAACTGGAACCAGACAGAATGGTGTGCGATGCGCACAGAAGATGAAAGAGCCAAAGAGGGAGCAGAGTGCGGGGACAGCCATTGACCCTGAAAAAGGAGGCTCGGTGGCTTTGCCGTAGGCAAGTCGCTATCATAGCTTGCGAGTGGTCCCATAACCATTCTTACAGATGCTGCAATGACACGTACTACGTATCTACTCGGCGCAAATACCTTTGCGCCAAGTTCGCGCCGCTGATACTGATGTAATGCTATTAAAAGCATCGGTCAGATAGTTGGGGTGACACAAAGTTGGCGTTGGTCAGAGAGTTGGTGATCATATCGCTAATGATTGGGCTTTCACTTTGTCCAACAGGTGACGACATGAGCTGTGGAGAGCTTTGTATACAGTGCCGAAGATGCGTCCTCTTTCACGGTTGATTTCGGCAGATTGGTGTCGCATCTGGGCAGATGTGGTCACACAATGTGTCTAGGTTATTTAATTACCATTGGCTAGGAGATATGTAGGTCCTTTGGCACTATGTTACGTGCCAAAAGAACGACTTCTGCGCGACCAATTGTGGTTTCGTAAATGGCTTGACGTTATGAATTAAGTGCTACAGTAATACAATAAATTATATCGCCTAATTCCATTTTTTAAAAAATTTATTATTCAAAGGATATTTCATAATATTACATTGATTATTCTATGTTTTAATAACACCTCTTGATATATGCCAAGAATGTGAGGCTAGTGAACTGAATAGCCGAGGTTTGGTGGGTTTAATATATGTGTGAGTGTGGCGTATGGCACACGTCTCTCGCGCCTAGAATTGTGGTGTAACTTCATTTCATTTTCTACACCCGTTTCTTGATTTTTAGCATAGCTTGCCAGAGATAAAGCCGTGAGGGAATAAATCCTACCCACCTCGATAGGTACATTTGCCATTCCTCAGTTTATCACTGCAGGATTGGATGTAGCACAATCTCATACCGGATGCATGCGACTTACATGATTACTACCCAGCTCCAAAGAATCTGCACTCTTCAGTTTCCTGGTAGTTTTTAGCTCTCTGCCTGCTTTGCCATGACCATGGCCGGCCTCTTTTCCCCATAGGAGTGTTAGTCAATATGAGTTAATCGAACAATCGCTAATTCTAGGGCTTAGAGGTTTTTATCTAATCAACGTCTCTAGATCTTCAAAGGAAGCAATACAACATTGTTAAATACGCGCAACCTTCTCAAATATAAATGCCATTTAATCACGTAAGGCGCATAGCGGTTATCGGTTGAAATACGATATCTTAGTATTAGAGTTGTATAGTAGACGATTACGTACAAGTGTGGTCACTACGACTGTCCCCTCTATTTAGCAGCATAGTGTCATGTAAGAGTATGAGTATTGACTCTATTTTTAACATTGTGTACAGAGATTGGGGGCCATATGTGCTAATTGGGGGGAGAGCCGTACAAACCTTTGTGCGACTTATTATCATCATTAATATCTATTTAATGCGAACATGTGCAAACCATAGCAGGAGACATCGCCCAATGACACTCTTTCATAAGCTCATTCCGGCCTTCATAGTGTCTACCTTTAGCTTGTGTCACACTAGAGTGGGTCGTACGCTATATAAAGGCCGTTGAGCGCTGTGCGCTTAACGGCGTCCTTTTTAACGCCACAGCTTGTATGCGGATGGGAACTTTTACGTATTAGAAGATAGATACATCTTGGCTTTTTCAGAACTCACTACTGTGTGTTCAGGGTTACTGCAACCAAAATGTCTTCTGAGTATGCTGTGAAGGCACCCATTGTGTCCATGAGAACATTCCAGGTAAGTAACCAACCAAATATGTCCACAATCTTCAAAAAGCTGAGTCACATAGGGGCTGCTCTGGGGTGGATTCACACTATGTATTGTCGCCTTTGGTTGTCGAGCCTACATCCGAATACTCTGCCATCGTCGATTTCTCGTCGATGACTGGTTCATGCTGGCATCCTTGCTCCTGTTTCTCGGTAACGCAATACTGTCTCAATTCAAACTGGACTCTGTATATATCGTCGCCAATGTTCAATCTGGGCATCTCCTGCCCAACGCCGATTTCCCTAATATTGTGCAGAAGAATCTTCAGGCATTAGGCATTTTTTTCCTTGTTTCCTATCTAGGCATATGGCTAATCAAACTCGGATTCTTCATTTTCTTTTATCGCCTTGGAAACAAGATAACCCGATACCTTGTGCTTTGGTGGATATTTCTCATTCTCAGCATTGCTTCTTTCGGTATCATATATGGTACTGGTCGATTTTCTTGCTTTTTTGGTTCTATCGAGGAGATTTCGACTGTCTGTGCAACGACAGGGGCCGAAAGAGACAAGGCAATTTTCAAATTATCAGTCGCCCTCGATGTTATAACCGATGCATTAAGTAAAACATAATGTACTCTTGAATATCGCAAAGCAGCTATTTGGCTAATTCGTCTCCTCGATAGTCCTCGCCTTTCCTCTTTCTGTACTTTGGGGAACAAGCATCTCTCTCAAGCAGAAATACGTGCTGTCTGCTGTTTTTTCTCTCGTCCTCCTCACAATTGCCGTCACCATTGTACGTACCAGCGCATACGGTGGCGCAAATGAGACAGTTGCAAGCGTTCCTTGGGTGTGGTTTTGGCTCAGCGTGGAATGGGTAGTTGGTGAGTCTTTATGATAGCACGATCTGTTTCCTTCTTTAAGGCGCGTACTAAAACAACAAAGCGTTTATCGCAGCCTGCATTGTCTCATTCCGCGCTCTGTTCGTCAAGAAAGAACGTATGGCAGTTCATGCCAGAGAAAGAGCAATAGCAGCAGGACCTGTCTCCAAGCCGTCTGGGCTTCGTAACAGAGCCAAGTTACTGCACGGAAGTTTTCTCGAAACCCTAAAGACATTAGAACTTGGGGAGAACGATGAACCTTCTCTTTTACCAATGCCAATAACCGGAAGATTGAGCATTGATCTGGCCGGGATTCAAACATTAACGGGAACAACAAAATCTGTAGATGACCGCTCAAGCTCGATCAGAACGCTGAGGCCAACTCATATGAGTCACACTGGGAACTAATGAATGGGAGCTCTGAATGTCCCGCTACAGGAATATGTAAAGTATCCTAAAAGAACAGTTATACCTAACTGATGCAGCGAAAAGGTCTCGTTGGAGGGGCGGGGGGCTTCGATTCACGTGTCTAGGGGAGATGATATGTGACATGAAGGTGCGTTACAATGCGGCCTATCTGTTGGAGTACTCAATCCTTTGGGCTTTCGCTTAAATGGCCACTTATAATAGCTTTTCTTAGTCGTGTGTTGTGCTCCCACACCCGCATAGATAGGACGATAATTTTGTACTTTTCTGACAAGGGTACAAGCATCTTTCGCGATAATTTCTCCTATATATCTTCATGTAACCATTGAATGGCCAATAGCAACCTGGGGTTTATATATCCGCTAGTAATAGTAGCCTAGCCCCTCACATAATACCTCGAACGTCACCGATACGGACAGAATTTTCGCCAGTCATTTGTACCTACCAGCAGTCGGATCGGCGGAAATCTTTGTAGATTACACAGTAAATATGCACATTGGCAATGCTACGGGCAGTATACGAGGACAGACCATGTCCTCACTGTATAGCCTGCATAGTCCTCTACTTTGAGGTACCATGTCTGGTCCTTGATGAATTAGATACTACCGACCTATGCACACACAAACTAGGGTGATCTTCTACCCAAATTATTGTGCGTTTGGCAGCAGATCAGCCTGAAGACGCTTTGTTGACAGCTATTATTGGTGGGTAGCCCCGGATGACGCCCAATTTCTTGAGGTTGACCGAGCCTAGGAGTTTTGACTAGGTTGAATGACGCTCGAAGACAAAAGTACGCATAAGCGGCGGGAAGAGTGGCTTCGGCTGGGAGTATCATGAATGATGAGTGAATATAAACCTACTCACAGTTTGGTAGTTACACAATTCTATTAGTCTAATCAAGCTACCAGGCTTCTCTCACTTATTAGACCTTACTCCTTCCAAGCCTTGCAGGCTTAATGCTTGTCTCCATCATGGCTGCTGATTCTGAATTGACCAGTATCGAGCTAACTCAACCGTTATGGGCGCCTAAGTCACTGCACATGCATCTATGGCTTGGACTCCTTTGTGTTTTGATAGTAGCACTCCTAACTAAGAATCTCTCCCTAAAGCTCGATCCTCGGGAGCCACCCGATCTGAAACCTCGGATATTCCTATTAGGACATGCCTGGGGACTCTTAAGATATTCGCATGGCTATCTAGACTTACTTCAGTACTATCATCTCTCACATCTCCTTTAAGAATAATGCGGAAGGCTAACGAAGAACCTGCAGCCGCGAATCTGGATTACCCATCTACACGATGCCGCTGCTAAACAAAAAGGTTTACGTGATAAACTCCCCGCTCCTTGTAAATGCTGCCTTCTCCAATCGTAATCTGAGTTTCGAGCCGTTCATCACGGACTTTGTTAAGCAAATGGACGAGCTATCTCACAAGGCGCGCAGTGCGTATACAGAAGGAGGTATGCATGCACAGCTTATGCAAATATTCTCGATTTATCTGAGAAGTCAACATCTCCGAAGCATGAACACCGTACAGTTGAACCATATGTCAACACATCTTCCCTCGCGAGGCTTACTAATAAACGTTGAAAGTCTCTGGATTTGGCTCCGAGATATTTTGACATTTACTAAGACAACGGCGCTGCTCGGCGCAAGGAATAATCCATGGTTAAAGGACAGGTCTCTCGTTGAGGCCTATTGGTAAGCCTTCAAGCCTGTGTCTTTCAATTTTATCCTCAATTTCTGTGCGCAGAGTTTGCTGAAGGCGGGCAGGGAATATGAGAAAAACCCGTCTCGGCGCTTGAACTTAACTGGTGTAGGGAGGCGGAGGCCGGCGCAGAACCACAGAAAGTTAGTGACGGCGCTTGAAAACTACTTCGATGCGGCCTACGACCAGTCTTCTGACTGTCGTGACTCTGACATCGCGGCTATGACGCGTGCAACTGGTGCTTTGCAGCGTGAGGCCGGCTTTTCCCCGACAGATATTGCGGCCGCGCACTTCATTATCATCCACGGGGGCCTCGTTAGCGCCGTTCCAACTACTTTCTGGGCCGTTATTTATGTCTTTAGCAATGAGGAGTTGCTAGCCCAGGCGCGCAAAGACGCACTCGCCGCGGTGACGCTAGTACCCGCCGACAAGGAAACGCAGCGACGAGGATATAAGCGCGAGGCTCGAATTTCCAGCGATCGCCTGGAGATTCTGTGCCCGCTTTTAATGTCAGTTTTACGCGAGACGCAGCGTCTCGCTGCTGTCGGGACGCTACACAGGCGTGTGATTGAAGATACAGAAATCTCAGCGAGTGAAGGCGATCGAAAGTATCTCCTCAGGAAGGGCACAGCTGTATTCGTACCGGTGTTTCCCGTTCACCGAAGCGAGACAGTCTGGGGCTCAAAACCTGATGAGTTCCGTCTCGGGCGGTTTCACAAAGACAAGGGGCCGAATTGGAAGCGAGCTGGAAATGAGAGTTGTCCACTTGAAGTCTCACAACCAGCACCCGCGTCCTTAACAAATTTACAGAGAAAGGCCTACATTCCATTTGGTGGCGGCAGGGAATTGTGTCCGGGGCGACATCTCGCTGTGGCCGAAACACTTGGTACCCTTGTGATGCTTGTTCTAGGCTTCGAAATAACGAGACCAGATAGCTCCGTTTTCAGATTGCCCCCTTTTTCTGCACCAAAAATGTCCGCGCAGACGGCGCGACCGCACCCAGATGCAGATATGAGAGCTCAGATCAAGAGGAGAGAGGGATGGGAGGACGTCACTTGGAGAGTCAGCGAAGAGTAAGAACTGCGCATGTGTGAGGGGGTGGCGAGGAGCCACATGGGGAGTGAAGCCGATTAAATAGCGAGGAGTGAGGGTTGAGAGATAGTTCAGCCGCTAGGTAGCTAAATCATTTTATGAGAAATATCAAAGAGATATTTAAGTGAAATAAGGCAACGAGATAATGAAGAAATATGAAAACTAAACAGGCTGGATTTTTATTCTTTACGAGACTTTCAACTAACAGACCTACTTATAGTAAGTGTAGGCATAGCCTATCTCTTGAGTCCTGTTGGCGCTAACTAATTATACTATCAGAAGAGGTACTATAGTGATCTCTGCAGGCGCGCCGACCGAAAACTCAAGCTTCTAAGAGATAAGCTCAACCTGCACTTTATCGGCTTTGTAAATAGCTAATTTAGTGAGCTTAATCGGGAAGTCGTTAATTAAGAAGAACATAGTTCAGTTGAATTAAGTAAAACATTTGCGATCCTATTATTGGTTTTTTTTGTTCCTTGTTCTAGTTGTCTCCTGCAGTTAGTGGTAGCCTTTTTTGGCACATCAGTTGTTATCAAGAATTCACAGGTGTTCGTATCACTTGCACCCGATATTGTTTGTCATCTTAGGGCTGTATATCGTGGCACTAACATTTGACAGTAGTGACACCTTGTATATATTTCAAATGCGTGTAAAAGTCTCGGCATAGCCCTTTGGAGAACTTCTGGATTTGTTCTATTTGGATTTGTTGCACTACGAACCTAAGATGAGTTACTACGAATTCACGATATCCTACAATGCATATTGCAACTTTTTATTCCTAACCACCTTGTTATGATTTTAGTCATGTTTGTTAAATCCAGAGTTAGACATAATAGAGGATTATAATCTTCCCCGGACAGATAAATGATTAGAAACTCGCGAACGGTTCACTTCTACTCATATTGTTTTGATTGGTACCCTATTTATATTTTCATGATTGCTATGCTACATTCTGTGACTTTGGTGTGCATCTTTCCGGACTGATAATACTTAGCCAAAGGCTCGACGTGGCTATTCCGACTCGTCATCAATATATCTTCTAGGATAGACAAAGCACAAACTCGAAAGCAATCGATCCAACTCTACTAGCTGATGCATAATAGCGCTAGTTGGCGATGCATTATCGTACTATGTTTGCGACTACGAGGCTCACTATGAGGCGTATGTTTGCGCTGATATTAGGTGGGTTCTATGATACCGAGCTCAAAGCGATGAAACGAGGTTCTTCGGTGCAAGGTTTAACTATGTCTTTACGAATGAATTTCTATAGGATCTTATCACCTTATCAGCAACTCGGTGCCGAAGAGATGGGCCGTCTACGCAGCGTGGAGTCATGGGGTTCTGTCCGTGGTTAGCTCGCTGAGGTGACCTACCTAGTGATCATATACGAAGGTAGGACATACATATTATATCGTACGTTGACTTCGACATGGCCGATTCAAATTTATAGGAGAGTGTTGTACGCATGGTCTCATGCATCGTGAGGCAATGGGTTATGAGCAGAGTCGCAATGTAGAAAGGTTTGTTTTCGCATGAACACCTATGACAGTGTGTGACTGTATTGTGGCCTGGAATGATTATCCGTTGCTATAAGTGATTTAAAGAATAGAAACTATCCTATCATGTTTCCAATGTACTGGCTTTATTATTAAGAAGCCGAAAATAAGATCATTCAGGTCTGAGCCTCCACTTCGTTCACATGAAGCCTGCAGAAGCCGCCCTTGGCCGAGACATCCTTCTGCAAGTCCGCCATCCTTTTCTGATCACCGGTCGGATCCTGCGATTCGTCTCCGAGCTTCCAGCCCAGGAACTTGTTGGTATAGTTGGGTTCGAAGTTCATGTTGAGAACGCCCAATCTCTTACCGTACGCCGTTACTTTATCCCAGTCACGCTTGACGTTCTTCAGATCCTGTGAGAAGTAGGCGTAGCTCCGCTCGAAGATCTTTCGATTCAGGGGCGTGTCCAAGACAGGTTTGAAATCGACGTACTCAGCCCATGCCTTCTCAGGCTGTGCAATGACAAAATCCGTGGCCTGCTTCACTGCGCGTAGGAACCCGCGAACCCCCTCGGGGTTTTGCGCAATGAACTTCTCGTTCCCAATGTACAGGATTGAGCAGAAACAGCAGCAGCCCAGCTCAGCCAACTCGTCAATTCGCAGCATCTGCACGTCCGTCTTCGGGCGGCCCTGTGACGCGAGCCACTCTTCGAGCTCGACCATCTGCACATTCTCGAGCCCAATGCCGGCGTCGATCTCGCCTCTGATGATGGCCTTGCTGACGTTCATCCCGCATCGCACGGCCGTGTAGTCCGAGGGAGACATGCCGTAGTGTGACGTCAGCTCATCGATCTGAATCTTGCCGAACTCGCCGACGTAACCGATGCGCTTGCCCTTAAGCGTGTGGAAGTCGGGTGTGATGCCGGAGGACTTCAAATAGACAACGCCAGTAAAAGGCTCGTCTAAAAGGCTACCGATGGAAAGGACCGGGAAGTTGCGGGCTTTGGCCTGCATAGCGAACGTCAATATATGGCGTTTAGCATGTTGGGGGGTAAAAGTTTTAAATACCGCAAGTGTATGAATCATGGCCTTGAACCCGAGGTCGACTTTACCAGTGCCGATGATTTCGGTGACATCCTGTGACAATGTTAGGGTCTTCTTTCCATCAAGAAGTGCTTGTCTCAGTGCACCGCTTACGCTAGGATCATTTGGCTCAAGCAGCGCAACCTTGATGCCTTGCTCCTTGAAAAAGCCCTTCGACTGGGCTAAGAAAAGGGGGGCGTGGTATGGCGTAGCGTGCCTAGCTTATGTCAACCTACGCTCTTATTGCTGTATCAATGCAAGCCGTGCTGCGTAATCCTACCAGTTGGTCAGAAAGGTGATCTTCTCAGTAGTCATGGTGACAGATTATATAGCCACAGTACTAGTGTGTGTCAGTACAACTTTGATAGGGTCTCGCAAAGGGGAGGAGGTAAAAGAAGCACGTCCTTTCGCTGGCATTATCCAGATCAAGTTCGCCGGTATTTCTCAGACCAACTGCCCGCCATGATCTTTTGGCCGACACATCACACATCCAATCAGATTGAGTGATCGTAGGCCAGCAGAAACAAGGCAAGAACAAGTCGACCACCCGGGTGCATCATTTTTTATAGTTACCTTGATCTACAGATAGTTCCGCTGCGAGGGACGCCATGGTGTGCTTGCGCGGGCATCGTACCGATGAAAATGGGTTTACTGAATATTTCAGAGATTGTAAGAGTTTGACTCGGTGGAAGACTGTAATAGGTACTGGCGAAATGCGATATGGGAAAAGAGCGCTTAAATACACTCCCGTGCGGTTTATTTCGTGCGGGGTGAATTGGTTGAGTGCTACATTTTTGCGTCATCGCGTTGTTTTTATGACTCCGCAATCGGACTCTCTTAATCTCACTTAGAGCTAGAACGAGAGTAAACCGGAGAACACCACCCTAATTTGCGCATGATAATTTCCTTGGAAGGTTTCAAGCTGTAGACCATTAAATTCTAATCCGTATCTAGATTTTAAACTCGGCGTGGCGGCAGGACCGATCTACAATCATATGCTAATTCTCAAATAAAGGCAACTGTTCTCAATTGATTGAGCGAGTGATGACGTCCTCTCGGACAGATTAACAAGGCCCTCTAGTCCTTATAAAACAAGAGTAACTGGGCTGAGGAAGGTTGAAAAAAGAGAGTATCTTACAGAGGATCGAAATATATCTTGCCTCATATTTCACACCCGCACTTTACCCTCGTCCACCTCCCATCCAGGAGATTATCGTATCAGTAATGTTATGGTTCATTTAACCCTCTGATCAAGTTTACATCAGTCCGCTAGACTCCCTCCTTACTAAGGGGTCTAAAGATCGCCGACAGAGTTAATTTTTGACACTTGTGTAGCAGACCGCTCAATAAGAGCATGCGAATGTGAATCGCCGCGTCATTTATTATGTGAGTAAACAATAACCGACAATCTGTAATTGTTGACATTGCACTTGGTGCGCTTAAGACTTACGTCAGCGGTCTCAACAGGGTTAGGGGGCCTTGTCGGTGCATACTGTAGCTTTGTGACAGCGCTCGTTACATAGTATATTAGACGTACAATACTCCGTACCTTAGGTAGGTAATTAGCCTGCGCACCCACGACTAGTGGCAGGCAGCTTTTTAATGTCGCCGACAACAGCGCTTTTATTTACCCGGTAAATCAGGCGGATAGTTTTAACATTTAGACTAGACAGGAGCGATATCGATGTAGGAACAGGCGATTTTGATATAATTACAGGTATCACAGAATAGCTTCGCCGAGTCACGAACCAGCTGTGTCTCGCCATTTCTACTAACCTATTCTTATAGTAGTTCTTACGTATGTAGAGTCTGAGGTCCACAATATGCTGCTACGCATAAGGTCAATGACGGCCCCTATTTTCGGCAAAACAAGTCATAGGTCCACTAATTGATTACAGTACATGTATCTTAGATTCGCGTAAATTCAAGTCGCAAGTATCAGGCTAGAATATATACCTAGGGTACTACCCAGGTTAATCAGATCGCCGGAAACCGATCGGACTTATTCTACACTAGTATATCCCCCCGCAGAGCAACCTGAGCTATTTAAGCGAGGTTTGGTAACATTCCAAAGGAACGCCCGCGCGAAATCATCAACATGGCAGTGATCGGCTCCATGTTACATGCGCGCGGACATCATTTATGCATCGGAAACACATCTACCGTCGCAACAATAAAATTGCTCCAATAACAATATTTGGAAGCAGGTGTTCTTGAAGCTATTACACAAATCCAAATGACTTATAAGGACATCTTCCCGGAATTTTCGCCTAGATTCAGCAGATCAAAACTATGAAGCCGGGATACTTGCAATCCGCGTGCTAGATTTATATATAAGATTCCTACAACCACCGTGATGTGTCTGTAAGTTAAACTTATAGATAATCTAACGGAATTACCACGTATCACCTCTGAGACTCTAAGCCTTCTGGAACCACCTTGGAAGTTTGAGCAACGATCTAAGCAGCGAATTACGAGGCTAGTTTGAATCGTGGTCTTAGCTTTTCCAGCCATGCACTTTCCAAAGCAAGGCTTAATTCTCCTAACCCTCGCGGCTGGGATAGAAGCAGTCCGCACTATAATTCCTAAGACAAGCTTCAACTCGCAGTCAGATTTCGACACAGACTGGAACTACAATTACCCATGGGGGACGGATCAGTAAGTGAGACAAGGACTTGTTCTACTTCTGTTCTGGCCAATTTCGAATAGGGGGAAGAACAAAGTGCCTGCCCGAAAAAAAAGATTTCTTACTGACTTCCGACATGGAGTAACGGGGGTGCACGCATGAGTCAGGGTCAAGTCAAGTTCTCAAACGGAATGCTCACTTTGACGGCAAAGAAGGTGACAGGTCAGCCTGATGCCGTGCACGGAGGCCAGACTATTAAGATCAACTACTTGTCTGGCGCGATCCACGCAAAGGAACACTTCAATGTCTCGCGTGGCGGTGGTTATGATTTTGCGGGCGAATTCATGGCGACCTCGACGAAAGGCACTTGGCCCGCCTTCTGGCTTACGGCCGTGGATGGTTGGCCGCCCGAGATCGATATGGCGGAGTGGAAGGGCTCTGGGAAAATTGTGAGCTCACATTTGGCGTTCCATGCATACTTTCTCTGTTCCTTATAATGGTGGGCAGTGATTTCAGTTTTCCCGAACTATCACTTAGGAGGCTCTATATTCACTAATCAAACGACTTAATCTTAGAGGAGCTTGCATTCTACGTAATTACTAACTCGGAATTGGTAGTCGTTCAACACCTTCAATACCTCCTCTGTCTTGTCTTGGAAAGACGTCACATATCCGAGCCCGGACCAATTCCACTCGATCAAATGTGAAGTGAGGGACATCAACCAGAAAGAGTATGCTATTGCAGTGAAAACTCCGCGAAAATTTCCTACCAGTCCTACCTGCCCTTAGCTATGTCCCATTGAAAATATCAGCGTTTAGAATCAAATTTGGGGACTATATTAGTATCATAGTTTTCTATAGTGCTGCACTAACCTATTTTGGCTTTCTAGTGTCTCGGTGAAGTTTTATATGGACGGCTCGCTAGTTACAACGCAAGTAGGAGGTGGCTTCTTCGGTAAACCCATGTACCTGTAAGCTATTATTCCGCACCCTTCGCCCGAAGACTTCGCATAGTTCTTATGCTAACCACTTGGAATACAGAATTATCAACTTGCAGATGGAAGGGTCGTCAGGTTCTCCGGGGCCGAGCAGCGGTAAGCTAGCCAACTACGCGCGAGGCTGTTCAGGCTTTGTACTAATTTTTGATCAAGATACTCTCTACCAAGTCCGCACTTTGGAAGTCTTATCCTATAATCCATGACGGGTAGTACATACGGAAGAGAGCGTTGTAGCATAGCATTGAAGACTCCAACACCGGTCCATAGTTATATAGCGTCAGCGTCATCGTGAGTTGACTAATACTTGGTAGTGATTGGTAAAAAATAACGGGGTCAAATAAAAGCTGCAATCGACTCAAAAAGAATGCTTTTTTAAACTGCAAACCAAAATTTTCCTAATTAAAGAGTGTTTTATTGTAGGTACGTATAGAAATTATGAGACTTGTTGGTACTAATAAAGAGGTAAACCGCCGCATCGTTATAATTAGGTAGTAAGCAAAGACCTATATCCCCAGTAGTTGATTTACTTAAATGTCTAATTAACAAGCTGTCCGTTTCCTCTGACTTTCCCAATTATCGTGTCGTTGTTGCGTCTCTAACACTCAAAATGAATTGATTACTAGAGATTAACATATTGGCCGAATTAGGCCGCTATGGATGGATAATACATTCCTAACATTCATGGTGCATTCAAGCGCATATGCGAACCAGAACAGAGTTTATTTCCGCCCATGCTCACCTGGTATGCGCTTTAGACCTAAAGAAGCGTTGCAAGCGACTGAGCATGCTAACACAATGCCAAACTCTATAGTACCTGATATGGAACGGATGCATACCATGTACCAATTACACAAGATAGCTTCTTCGCTACCGGGAATAAGGATCTAGTGTAGCCATCTCAGCTATCTGAGTGTGTAGAAAGGCGTCAGGTAGTATGTAAGGTCTTGATTCATTTTCGAGCCAATCAACATCGTACCTAAAATGAATGTAGGCACACACTTGTATGATGCCCTGAGCTTGCTAGCTCTCTAGCAATTTACAAGTATGAGCATACCTCAGCCATTCCGTCAATTAGCATGGGAGCATATAGATATGTGGGCCCGCGTGGATAGGAAGTATATACACCAACGGAGTACATGTTGTAGGTATTAAACTTGCCGCAGGGGCTGATGATTTGTACAGTATTATATATCCATCTAAGTCCTGCTATTTTGTGATCCAGGCTAGTCTAATTCCGCAGTAGCCCAAACCGTCAACGTTTGCATGACGCAAGGTGCGGCCCGACCCGCAATTCTTCCTATCCACTCTGCTACCTACTATAGGTAGGTACAGGTACTTAGGAAATTAATGTATCTAGCCTTCTGAGTTAAGAACGACGGATATTGGCCAGGACTGTTGGACAGGTGTCCGATTGTATGCTGTGTTCACACATTACTTTTATACTATGAAGAGCTAGGTTCTAGAGCAGGCGCATATTGATACTAATAGCCTCATTATTAATACTATCACTATTCTTAATTCTATCAGCACATAGTCATTTATCAAAATCGCTTTACTTAGACAGATTATAACCTTACGCTATATTATTCTTCACCCGACCCTACTATTATAAGTGTCTACAAGTCACTACCTAGGTATGTTTACGTAAATTCTCGTCATCATTGCTCAGCAACTTCGCCCTAAACTTTAATCATTCATATCTCGTTTACGCCATTAGCCATCATGCCTTCCTTCTCGCAGCCATAGTCCCTAATTGTTCATTGCTGGCAAACATTGGCCTATTACTTCAGCTGTTAAGTATATCATGACTATCGCAGCATTCAATCACGACAGGTAAAGGCAGAGGCGAATCCTAGAGATTTCCTATGCTTCCCATCAGCCCTCGACTGAGCTAGGGTTTCAAGTTGGGGGCCCGTTGGGGGCCCAAGAAAGCCCATGGGCTCTTGGGCTTAACAACATGAATTTTTTTATGTTTAAAATATAATAATTTTAATATTTAAAAGAGGTTGTAGATTAATATGAAAATTAGTACATGGTTTATGCACGGCCTACCTAACTCGTAGCTAGCCTTGGCAGTTAGTTGGGGGCCCATGGGCTTAGTTGGGTCTTTGGGTCCTTGGCATTGGGTTGGGTCTTTAAACCCTACCCTCGACTAGAGGACCCCGACTACGCACACTCTACAGGCGCCAGTAGGGACAACTCGTGGCAAGCACCAGGCACTTGACAGTTGTGGTGTCGTGTCTTCAGCGCCAAGTACGACCTGACCAGTTTCTGTTTCTATATATGACGCACCCGTCACGTACACTACACCAAGTTAGACACTATTCTTACAGAAGTTATGTGTCAGGGACAAGGGTCGCAGGAGGGTAGAAGTGACCTAGTAAAGTGGTTATAGCTTATATATTATTTATATCTAGGCGTACGCCACCGGCCTTCGGGGGTGGGCACGCAAGAGAGGCCGGAGGTTTTTTACAGGCTAGGCTAAGCACTACAACAGGGCTAGCGGTCCTTGTAAGTGCTAAACACCTATATAATAGTTATATTAAAACCTTAATAACTTTATTAATATTATAGCTATAAGCATGCAATTTAAAAATTTAAGCTATTAATTTATTAAAGAATTTAAATATATTTTTTATTATTTTATTACTATTTTATTTATAGCTATATTAAAGTTATAAACGTAAAATTATAAAATATTGATTTTATAATTAAAAAGTAACTAGATAATAAAATCGCTGCTATAAAAAAATAAGCTGTTTTTATAAAAAAAAGAAAATAGCTAGCTAAACTATAAAAAAAAAATTAAAAGTTTATTAACAGCTTTTTTAAAGCTATTTTAAAAAAAAATAAAAACTAAACGTTATAATATTTAATTTTTTTTTTTTTTAAATATAAAAAAAAAAACTTAATTAAAATTAAATAATTTTTTAATATAATTAAAAAGTTGCTTTTATTTCGAAAATATTTAAAAAAAAAAAATTATTTAAGTTTTTTTTACTAATAAGTGCTTTAAAAACTTTATAAAAACTTAATAAACTAATTATTTTATTTTATAATATAATAGCAATTTAACAGCTATTATATAAAAAGCGTTTAAAAAGTAAATAAAAATAAATATATTAAATAATATAATTAATAGCTTAGCTATTACTATTGCATTAACGGAAATTTAATAAAAAAACAGCAAATTATTTACTATTTTTTTAAACTAATATAAAAAAATAAAAGCCAAAAATTTTAATAATATATTAGATTAAGCTAAAGCTATATATATAATTACTTATATAAATAACTTAATAAAAGCGTATATAAGCTAAAAAACTATTTTAAAAACTTGTAGTAATATAATTGCAAAAGCGTAAAAGATTAAAGTTTTATTTAAAGCTATAAATTAATATATAATATTTTTTGCTTTAAGTTAATATATAAAATAATTTAACTAAAATAATTCCGGCTATTATAAAAATAACTAGCGGCAACTTTATAAAAGCGCAAAATTTTTAGCAAATTAAAACTAAAAGCTTTTTATTTGCTAAAATTATAAAAAAGCAAAATATACTACTTATAACTATTTTTATTTAAAATAATATAAAAAATATTATTAAATAAATTATTATATAAAAAATTATTTAAGCTTTATTATTATATTTAATAATTTATTAGCTAAGCTTGCTATATAATTTTTTTAAGCTAACTATTTAAAATAAAAAGGCCTAGCTTTATTTAATTATTTTAAAGCAATAATAAGGTTAAAAATAAACAAAAAATAAATTACTTTAAAAAAATTAATTAATAATAGCGCAAACTAAAATTTATTAAAAAAAAATATAATTTTTAAAATTATTTAAGTATTAATAAGTAATAATAGCTAAATAATAAAAAAACTATTTAATAATAAGCGATTAAAAAGTTAAATAAAGCTATTTATAAAAATTAAAAATAATTTTAATTAAAATAAGCAAGTATTAACTAGCTTTAAAATATTTATTAATACTTTATATAATATAATATTAAATATTTTTTAAAAATAAAAAGCAGACTTAAATTTTAACTAAATTATAAATAAATAAATATACTAGCTATAAAAAAAAAATATTGCTTTTATTATAATTTAAAAGCAGTAATAATAAGCTATAAAAAAATTTAAAACAGCTGTTACGCTAATTATAAGCAATTTTTTTATACTAAATAAACTATAAAAAAATTAAACTAGCTATTTTATATTTTTAAAGCTAGCAAAGTTTTAAAATATAAAAGATTTAAAAAAAGCAAATATGCTGCTTAATTATTATAAGTTTAAATATGCTATTAATTTTAAACTAAAAAAAAAACTATTTTTTAGGCTTATTTATTTATTAAACAAAAAAAAATAATAAATTTTTTAAAAATATATTGCGCAAATAATAGCTAAAAGCTAGATTTAATATTTAAATAGCTTTGCAGGCGTTTTAATATTATTTATATTTAAAGCTAAAAAAAAGCTATAACTATATATTAATTATAAAAGCTTTAACTAGGTTATTAAAAAAAACTAGACTTTTTTATTATTTATAAAAAAAATATTAGACCGGCTTTTAAAAGCTAAAATATATATTAAGCTTAATTTTAAAAATATATATTATTAGTTATATATTTAAAAAAATAAATAAATAAAAAATAGCTTTTTATATAAAATATAAATATTTTAAATATTTAATTATATTTTTTAGCTTTATTAATATATTAGCGATTTTTTAATAATATATTAATTAAGCATTAAAAAGCTTTATAAATAACTTATATATAGTTTATTTAAATAATATTATAATTTATAGCTAAAACTAAAAGTTGCACTTGTAAATAGTTTATAATATTTTTATTAAGCTATAGCAGTAAAGTTTATATATTAATTTTAAAAAATATAACTAGTTTATTAAAAAAATTTTTTTTTTAAAATTTATAATTACTTTTAAAAAAATCAATATAAATTAAAACAAAATTAAAGCAATTAAAAAGTAGCTGCTATTTATTAATATATATATAATTTAAGTTTTTTTAAGCTTTATAAGATTTTATTAAAAGTTTATATAAAAATATACTAAAATTATAGCACTGTTAATAAATAAGTTAAAAAATAAATTACTAGCTAAATTTAATTTAATATTAATAAAATAGCTAGCTTTTAAAAAGCTATAACTTTTATTTATTAAAATATTAATATTATAATATTTTAACTTTAAGCTATTTATTAAAATAAAAACTAATACTTTAGGTTTTATTATTAGCGCAACTATTTTATAGCTATATAAAAACTTTTAATATTTTATAATATTTTATTTTAAAAAACTAAAAAAAGCTAAACTATAATATAATATTTTAAATATTAAATTATTAGCTATTATTTACTTTTTTTTTTAATAAAAATATTATTTTTATTATTTTTAATATTAAATGCTAATTTTAATAAACTATTTAAATTATAGCTATTTTATAATTAAGCTATAGTTAAATATAAAATAGGTTTTATAGCTTTAAATATTAATAAAATTTAATTTTAAAATAAAATATTAATTAAAGCGTTTAAATTTAGCAAACAAATTATTTAAAAGGCTAGATTATTTTAACGTAAAAGCAAAAAAAAAAACTAAAAACAATTTATTTTTTTAGTTTTTTAAAAGGTTTAATTAATTAAAAAAAAAAAAAAAATATATATATATATAGCTAGTTTAAAATTATAAACCAGCATTAATAAAATAGCCGGTTGCTTTAAAAGTTATAGTTAGCTTTTATTAAAAAAAGGTTTTTAAAAACTATGTTTAGTAAATAAAAGCTTTACGTAAAAATTAAAAAATAACAGCTTGCTAAGCTAAAACTTAGCATATATTAAATAATTTAAAGCTAAAAATATATAAAATAACGCGTAAAAAAAACGCTATGCTAAACTTGTTAAAATAGCAAATAGTTAACTATAATTTTTTATATTACTTATAAAAATAATAATAGCGCTAAAAAATTTAAAACTTTTACTGCAAAATATTATTTAAAAAATATAATAAGCTAATAAATTTATTATATTAAATATATAAAAGCAATAATAATTTAAAAATTTTAAAGCTAAGCTTATATAATATATAAGCTAAAATAGCTTATTATATTATAAAAACTAAATATATATTTTTTAGCAGTTAAAACTTATATAAAAATTATTATATAGCTATTATAACGCGCTTTTATTAAAATATTAAAAAGTTATAAAAATAAAAAAAAAACTTATAGCTAATTATTTTTAAAATAGCTTATTAAAAAATATTTAAAATTATATAACTATTTATATAATATATTAATATATAAAAATAAAAACATATTAATTTTTTAATAAGCTAGCTTTGCTATTTATATTTAATGCTTTATTTAAAAAAATATTATATAATTTTATTATAAAACTATTAATATTTATAATATAAAACAAAAAAAAATACGATAGCGTTTTTATAATAATAAACTAGTTATTTAAATATATATTATATATATTAATAACTAATATTTTAATAATAAAAAGCTTAGTAAACTTATTATTTTATTATATATTTATTTATTTTAATATATTAAAAAGAATTATATTAAATAAAAGCTTTTTATTTATAAATTATTTTTAAATAATATTATATTATTAATTAGTTATTAATAAGCAATTTAATATTATATTTTATTTATAAATAAATAAATAAACTAAAAAATAAAATTAAATATTTAAATATTATTTGTAAACTTTTAGCTATTTTATATAAAATAATTAAATTAAAAAACTAAGTTTTATTAAATAAATATATAATATATTTATTTATTTAATATATAAAAAAATATCTGCTAAAATATTATTTAAGTTTACGCTAAAAAGACTTTTTAATTAGCTAAATATTTTTTTTAAATATAATAGTAAAAATATAAAATAAAAAATAAAATAAATTTAATAAAGCTATAAAAAAATACAACAGCTATTAAATTATAGTAATAAATTATATATTAAATAATATAATAAAAATAAATAAATATATATATTTAAAATTAAAAAACTTATTATATTATTAATAAAAAATATTAATTAATAATATTTTAATATAAAATTATTAAATAAATATTTAAGTTTTTTTAAGATTATAAATATTATAAAAAATAATTTAATAATATATAAACTTAAATTATTAACTATATATAAAATATATAATATATTTTTTATTAGCGCTTTAAAATTTTATAAATATTATAAAAAAAAGTTGCTATTATTATTTTAAAAACTAATAGTTATATAAAAAAATAATATTTTTATAATAAAAAAAATATTAGCTTATAAAAAACTATTATAAAAAAAAAATATTTAATTTAATAATAAAAATATATTAGCAAAAATAATTTATAAATAACTAGAAAAAATATAAGCATAAATATAAAGCGAGATTATAAAAAAAAACTTAAGCAAGCAAAAAAAGCTTAATTAATTAATTAAAAAAAAAAAAAAAAAAAACCTAGCGCAAATATAATATTATAAACCTGTTATATATTTATAGTAAAGTATAAGCAGTACGTAGGGTTTTTAATTTGCAGGTAATAATAAAATTAATTAGCAGGTGTTTATAAAAAAGGTTTTTTAGTATTTTTACTACTATTTAATAAAAAAAGTAATATAAATAATAGTTAATTAATAAATATATTAATATAAAAATAAGTTAATAGCTAAAAAACTAGATTAAATAAATAATTAAATATAAAAAATATATTATTATATAAATATAAGAAATAATAATAGCTAAAGCTATTTTTTTAATACTATTATATTTTAAATCTAATAAATCTTTAAATTTTTAAAAAGATTAATAAATTTATAGATTTATATTTTTTATTATTTTTTTATTATATGCTTAGCAAAATAAAATCTATAAATACTCCGCAAAAAAAAGACTTTTTTTGTTAAGCTTACTCTGCGACTATAAAACTAATAGTTTTATAATATTATTTTCTTTTTTTTAAAATTTTTGTCCTAAAAACTAATTTCTTTTTTATAAATACTACTTTTTTTTTTAATATATTAAATTAAGTATAAAAACATTTTTGCTTTAACTAAAAAAAAGCTAGGCTAACTTACGCAAAATATATTTTTTAAAAAAACTTTAAAATATTTGCTTGCTTTTTTTACGTTAGTTTAAACTTTTAAACCTATTTTTGCGTCGCTAAAATTTCTAGTTATTATTATTATATATAAAACTAAAAACTATATAACAAGCTACTTATAGTAGACTTTTTAAATATAATAAAAAAACAAGCTTATTTAAAAAACTAAAAAAAAAAAGCTTAAAATAAATTAAATTTGTTGCAAAAAAATTTAAAGCTAGCTATATAATTATTTTAAAAATTATTAAAAAAATATAAAAGTTTAAAAATAATTATAAAAAGTTTAAAAAATAAAATAAACAAACGTTTAAATTGTGTTTATTATTTAAAAACTTAAAAAAGGTTTTTTTATAATAAAATAATAAATATTTTTTGTTATAAAAAAAAATTAAATTAGATTAAATAAAAAAAAAAAAAGCGTAAAGCTAATAAAATAATTTAGCAAAAAAAAACTTTTAAAAGTTATTAACTTAAAGCTATTTTTAAAATAAAT
>MU380421.1:0-42631 GCA_022495085.1 Xylaria sp. FL1042
TTGCTATAATTTAATTAAAAAAAATAATTTATAATAGTTTTTAAAAATAAAAATAATTTATAACTAAAAAAAAAAGCTAATATAATTATTTTAAGCTTTATATATTAAAAAAATTATTAAGTTATAAAATAATATTTTTATTGCTTATATAAATATTTTAATAAAAGCTAAAAAGTTTATATTTTATAAAAAAATTATATTATTTTATAATATTAAGCGCTATTAATAAAAAACTAAATTAATTTTATATATTATAATAATTATTTAATTAAATATAATATTTATTATTTTTTAATTAATTTAATTTAATTATAATTTTTTTTTTTAAATATTATAAAATAGCTAACAAGCTTTTTTTATATTTTTTATTAAGTTAACATTTAATATTATAATTTAAAAATAAAAATAATTTTATAATAATTAATAACGCTTTATTTATTAATAATATTTTAAATAAAAAAAGCTTTTAAGCTTATATTATAAAACTTTTTTAAAAAATAATTAAATAATAAATAAATAAGCAAAATATAATAATTATATTTATAACTAAAGCTAAGCTTTTTATTTTAATATAAGCTGCTAAAAAAATAATATATATTAATAAGCTTATTAATAAGCTTAAAATAAAACTATATAATTAATATATATAAATTTAATATAATAATTAATAAATTATTAGTTTAGTTATTAAAAAGCTAGCTATATTATATATTAAGCTTTATTATATTAATATATATAATTATTAACTATATTAAAAAATAAAAAAAAAACTATATAAATAATTTATATATTTATTAATAATATAATTGTAAATAGCTTAATTAAAGCTTTACTAGCTTAAAAATAAAAAATATTTTTAAATTAATTAAATTTAATAAAACTTATTTAAAACTATTTATTTAGCTAAGCTAAATATTTATTATAAAAAAGCTTAAAAATTTAATTATTAATAAAAAATTAATTAAATAGCTAAATTAATTAAATAAATAAATTATAAGCATAAACTTATAAAGCATATTTAAAAAAATTAAAATAAAAATAATATAATTTTTATTATTTTAAAAAGCTTATAATTTTACTATTAAAATAACTTAAGCTTATTTTTTTTTTTTTTTTTTTAAGCTTTTTAGCAAGCTAAAAAAATATTTTAATAATATATTAAAAATTAGCTATTTAAAATATAAAAATATTATCGCTTTTAAAAACAGCTTATAAAATATAAGCTGTTTTATAAATATTTATTAAGCTATTTTTAAATTAGCTTATTAATAAGCTTAATAAAAAATAATAAAACTTATATAAAATAATAAATATATTTAAAAATATAATATAAATAATATAAGCTATTATTTATAGTTTTTTTATAAGCTTTTAAAAAATAGTTTTAAAAAGCGTTTTTTATATATTAAAAATAAAGCATGTTTTTAAAAACTTTTTAAAAAACTAGCTAAATGCTATAGCAAGCAAATAAAAAAGCAGTAAAAAATATAATAATAATAGTTTATACTATAGCAAAAAATAAAACTAATAATAAAACTAATAAAATAATAATTATTTGCTTAAAAATAATAATAAAAGTATTAAAAATATTTAATAAAAAACTAACTATATTAAAAATAATAATAATAATAACAATATAAACTTTATATATAAAAGTTATAAAAGCAGCAGCTAAATTATTATTAGCTATTAATTTTTTGCTTATTAAAAGCTTACTTATAAAAAGCTTAAAAAAAGCAAATAAAAAACGCGACTATAATTAGCTAAAGCTAGCTTTAGCTTAAAAAGCGCGCAAAAATATTTTTATTATTTAATAATAATAATAATAATAATAGCAGTAAAAAACTTAACGCTTATATTAATTATAAAATATAAGCTTATAAAATATATATTTATTAATTATATAAATAATTAAAATAATTATTATAAATTAATTATATAATCTAGTTTATTTTAATTAGCAAGCTATTTATTATATAATATAATGCGCTTAATTAATTATAAGCGCATATAAAATAAAATTAATTATTTATATAAATAAAAAAGCGTTAATAAATAATAGCTAAAAGTTTATTAGCTTATAAATATTTTATATATTTATAATATAAGCGCAAAATAATTTTAAATATATATAAAAATAATATTATTAAAGCTAAAAAGCTTTTAAATAATAAGCTTTTTATAAAAAATTATATAGCTTATAAATATAAGCGCGTATTTATAATAAACTTATTTTATAATTATAAAATAATAAGCCGATATTTAAATATTTATAAGCTTATATTTAATATATTATTATAAAACATGCGTTTATTATAATATTATATATAGCTTTTAATATATAAATATTAGCATAATATAAAAAATAATATTATAATAATATTTTTTATAAAAATATATTAAATAATATATAATTATAAAGCTAGCTATAATAAGCATATAAAATATATATAAAAAAATTATTAATTATATAAGCTAAAAAATGCGCTAATAATTAAATATTAAAATAAATATAATATATATATATTTTATTAAAAAGTTTTTTTTAATAAAGCTTTATAATAATATATAGCGCAAGTAAATATTTATTTATAATTTAATAATTTTTACCTTTTAACAACCTTTATTTTTAATAAGATTTTTTTTTTTTAAGTGCTTTATTTTTAAGGCATTAAAAAAAAAATATATTAAATAACTAGCAATAATTAATAATATAAAAATAACTTATAAAAAAATATTAATAAAAGCTTAAAAAAAGTTTATAAATATATTAAAAATAATATATAGTTTAAAAGTAAATATTTAAATATTTATATATTAATTATATTTTTAAAATATATAAAATATATTATTTTATTAAAATATAGCTTTTTTTATTTATTTTTTTATACGATTATTTTTTAAGTTTATAGCTTTTTTTTAATTTATTTATAAATTAACTATAGTTAACTTATATAGTTTTTTTATTTAAAGATTTTTTATTATTAAATAAATATATTTTTATATTTATTTTTATAGCTAAAATATTAAATATAATAAAAACGCTATTATTACGTTATAAAATTAAAACTTATTTATAATAATAATATTATTATTATTATAATATAAATAATTTAGTTTTAGTTTTTTATATAATATTTACGTAATATTTGCGTAAATAATATTAATATAAAAAAAAATACTTACGTTATATTATATTATTACTACTTAGATTTAATATTTAAATAAATAAAAAGTATTAAGCTTATTTATTTTAAAATAAAAAATAAAATTTTTTTTAGCTATTAATATTATATATTTAAATTATAGCTTAATTATATATATTAAATAAATTATTAATAGCAAGTAATAAATATTTATAATATAAAAGTAGCTTTAAGCTTTATATTTTTATTAATATTTTTTTTTAAATAACTACTTTATAGCTATTAATATATAATAGTTTATTAGCTTGTTTAAAACGTATAACGTTAAGCTTGCTTGCGTTTTTATTATTATTATTAACGCTAATAATATAAATATTTTTTTATTTATTTTTTTTAACTTATTTATATATTATTTATATATTAACTATATAATAAATTATTAAATTTATTTAATTAATAGTTAAATATATTTTTTAAAGCAAAAAAAATAAAGTAATAATATTTATTAAAAAAACTATTATTGCTATTATTAAAGCTATTATTAAATAATAAAAGCAAAAGCTTTTAACTTTTAAATATATTATTATTATTATTAAGCGCTTTATTATTATTATTAAAAGCTTTATAAAAACTTATTATAAAATTATAAATAATAGCTTATTAAATTATAAATAAATAATTATTAATATATATATAAAACGTTGCTGCTTTTAAAGCTTTTAATAATAATAATAATAATAATAATAATAACAATAATAATAATAATATAAGTGCTAATAAAAAAAAAAAAAAAAAAAAACTTTTAAAGCTTTATAAAGTTATTATATTTATATTAAAGGTTTTTTTTTTTAATTAATTAATTAAGCTTTTTTTGCTTGCTTAAGTTATTTTTTATAATCTTGCCTTATATTTATGCTTATATTTTTTTTAGTTATTTATAAATTATTTTTGCTAATATATTTTTATTATTAAACTAAATATTTTTTTTTTATAATAATTTTTTATAAGCAAATATTTTTTTAACTATAAAAATATTATTTTTTTATATAATTATTAGTTTTTAAAATAATAGCAGCAATTTTTTTTTATAATGCTTATAAAATTTTAAAGCATTAATAAAAAATATATTATATATTTTATATATAGCTAGTAATTTAAGCTTATATATTATTAAATTATTTTTTATAATATTTATAATCTTAAAAAAACCTAAGTATTTATTTAATAGTTTTATATTAAAGCGTTATTAATTAATATTTTTTATTAATAATATAATAAGCTTTTTAATTTTAAATATATATATTTATTTGCTTTTATTATATTATTTAATATATAATTTATTATTATAACTTAATAGCTGCTATATTTTTTTATAGCTTTATTAAATTTATTTTATTTTTTATTTTATATTTTTGCTATTATATTTAAAAAAAATATTTAGCTAATTAAAAAGTCTTTTTAATATAAACTTAAATAATATTTTAGCAAATATTTTCTTATATATTAAATAAATAAATATATTATATATTTATTTAATAAAGCTTAGTTTTTTAGCTTAATTATTTTATATAAAATAGCTAAAAGTTCGCAAGTAATATTTAAATATTTAATTTTGCTTTTTAGTTTATTTATTTATTTATAAATAAAATATAATATTAAATCGCTTGTTAATAACTAGCCGATAATATAATATTGCTTAAAAATAGCTTATAAATAAAAAGCTTTTATTTAATATAATTTCTTTTAATATATTAAAACAAATAAATATATAATAAAATAATAAGTTTATTAAGCTTTTTACTATTAAAATATTAGTTATTAATATATATAATATATATTTAAATAGCTAGTTTATTATTATAAAAACGTTATTATATTTTTTTTTATTTTATATTATAAATATTAATAACTTTATAATAAAATTATATAATATTTTTTTAAATAAAATATTAAATATAAATAGCAAAGCTAGCTTATTAAAAAGTTAATATATTTTTATCTTTATATATTAATATATTATATAAATAATTATATAATTTTAAATGTTTTTTAATAAGCTATTTTAAAAATAACTAGCTGCAAGCTTTTTTTTTATTTTTATAACTTTTTAATATTTTAATAAAAATATATTATAATAGCTATATAATAGCTTTTATATAAGTTTTAACTGCTAAAAAATATATATTTAGTTTTTATAATATCGCAAGCTATTTTAGCTTATATATTATATAAGCTTAGCTTTAAAATCTTTAAGCTATTATTATTTTTATATATTTAATATAATAAACTTATTAGCTTATTATATTTTTTAAATAATATTTTATAATAAAAGTCTTAAATTTTTTAGCGCTATTATTACTTTTATAAATAATATAAAAAGTTATAATTAATTATTTGCTATTTTAGCAAGTTTAATATAGCGCTTTTTTTGCGTGCTATTTTATATACTTTTAGCTTTAAGTTATTTAGCGTACGCTAAGTTCTAGCTTAGCAAACTATTATTTTTTAATTTCTGCGCAAAGCTTTTACCTGCTAAATATAATTCTTAAAAGCTTTTTTTTAATAAAAGCTAACTATAACTTTTAAAGCAACTAGCTATTTTATTAGCGCCGGTTTATAACTTTAAATTAGCTATATATATTTTTTTTTTTTTGTTTTTAATTAGTTAAACCTTTTAAAAAACTAAAAAAATAAATTATTTCTAGCTTTTTTTTTAGCTTTTATATTAAAATAATCTAGCTTTTTAAATAATTTATTTATTAAATTTAAGCGCTTTAATTAATATTTTATTTTAAAATTAAATTTTATTAATATTTAAAACTATAAAACTTGTTTTATATTTAGCTATAGCTTAATTATAAAATAACTATAATTTAAATAATTTATTAAAACTAGTATTTAATATTAAAAATAATATAAATAATATTTTTATTAAAAAAAAAAATAAATAATAGCTAGTAGCTTAATATTTAAAATATTATATTATAGTTTAGCTTTTTTTAGTTTTTTAAAATAAAATATTATAAAATGTTAAAAGTTTTTATATAGCTATAAAATAATTGCGCTAATAATAAAACTTAAAGTATTAGTTTTTATTTTAATAAATAGCTTAAAATTAAAATATTATAATATTAATATTTTAATAAATAAAAATTATAGCTTTTTAAAAGCTAGCTACTTTATTAATATTAAATTAAACTTAGCTAGTAATTTATTTTTTAATTTATTTATTAGCAGTATTATAATTTTAATATATTTTTATATAAACTTTTAATAAAACTTTATAAAGCTTAAAAAAACTTAAATTATATATATATTAATAAATAGCGGTTATTTTTTAATTGTTTTAATTTTATTTTAATTTATATTAACTTTTTTAAAAATAACTATAAATTTTAAAAAGAAATTTTTTTTAATAAACTAGTTATATTTTTTAAAATTAATATATAAACTTTATTATTATAGCTTAATAAAAATATTATAAACTATTTATAAATATAATTTTTAGTTTTAGTTATAAATTATAATATTATTTAAATAAACTATATATAAGTTATTTATAAGGCTTTTTAATATTTAATTAATATATTATTAAAAAGTTGCTAATATGTTAATAAAACTAAAAAATATAATTAAATATTTAAAATATTTATATTTTATATAAAAAACTATTTTTTATTTATTTTTTTTTTTAAATATATAACTAATAATATATATTTTTAAAATTAAGCTTAATATATATTTTAGCTTTTAAAAGCTAGTTTAATATTTTTTTTATAAATAATAAAAAGGTTTAATTTTTTTTAATAACTTAATTAAAGCTTTTATAGTTAATATATAGTCGTAGCTTTTTTTTAGCTTTAAATATTAAATTTAATTTTTAACTATTGCTTGCGCAATATATTTTTAAAAAACTTATTATTTTTTTTTATTTAATAAATAAATAAGCTTAAAAAATAGCTTTTTTTTTAGTTTAAAATCGATAATATATTTAAACTTATAATAGTTAAATAATATATTTGCTTTTTTTAAGTTTTTTATATTTTAAAACTTTACTAGCTTTAAAAATATAAAATAGCTAGTTTAATTTTTTTATAGTTTATTTAATATAAAAAAATTATTTATAATTAGCGCAACAGCTGTTTTAAATTTTTTTATAGCTTATTATTATTATTTTTAAGTTATAATAAAAATAATATTTTTTTTTTATAGCTAATATATTTATTTATTTATAATTTAATTAAAATTTAAGTTTATTTTTTATTTTTAAAAAATATTTAATATTATATTATATAAGGCGTTAGTAAATATTTTAAAGCTAGTTAGCACTTGTTTATTTTAGTTAAAATTATTTTTAACTTTTATAAGCAGCTTTATTTAATTTTTTAATTACTTATTATTAAATAGTTTTTTTATTATTTAGCTATTATTATTTATTAATATTTAAATAGTTTTAAAAATTATATTTTTTTTTAATAAGTTTTAGTTTACGTTATTATTAATTAATTTTTTTAAAATAACTTATTTTTTGCTTATTTTTAACTTTATTATTGCTTTAAAATAGTTAAATAAAGCTAAGCCTTTTTATTTTAAATAGTTAGCTTAAAAAAGTTATATAGCAAGCTTAGCTAATAAATTATTAAATGTAATAGTAAAGCTTAAGCAGTTTTTTATATAATAATTTATTTAATAATATTTTTTATATTATTTTAAATAAAAATAATTATAAGCAGCATGTTTTGCTTTTTTATAGTTTTAACAAATAAAAAGCTTTTAGTTTTAATTTATTAAAAATTTTATGTTTTTATAAAATTATTACTAGTTATTTTTATAATAGCTAAAATTATTTTAGTTAAATTATTTTATATATTAGCTTAAAGTAAAAAATATTATATATTAATTTATAGCTTTAAATAAAACTTTAATTTTTTATACTTTTATAATTATATTATTATAAGTTTTTAAAATAATTTTTTAATTTATATATACTTTTATTAAATTATTTATATAAATAATTATATATATAGCTTTAACTTAATTTAATATATTATTAAAGTTTTTAGCTTTTATTTTTTTATATTAGTTTAAAAAAATAGTAAATAACTTGCTATTTTTTTATTAAATCTTTATTAGTGCGACAACAATAACTAAGCTACTAATTATATTATTTAATATATTCGCTTTTATTTATTTTTTAAACGCTTTTTATATAATAGCTATTAAATTATTATTATATTATAAAATAAAATAATTAGTTTATTAAGTTTTTATAAAGTTTTTAAAATATTTATTAGCAAAAAAAATTTAAATAGTTTTTTTTTTTTTAAAATGTTTTTAAAGTAAAAGCAATTTTTTAATTATATTAAAAAATTATTTAATTTTAATTAAGTTTTTTTTTTATATTTAAAAAAAAAAAAAAATTAAATATTATAATGTTTAGTTTTTGTTTTTTTTAAAATAGCTTTAAAAAAGCTATTAATAAACTTTTAATTTTTTTTTTATAGTTTAATTAGCTGTTTTTTTTTTTTTATAAAAATAGCTTATTTTTTTATAGCAGCGATTTTATTATTTAGTTGCTTTTTAGTTATAAAGTCGATATTTTACGATTTTATGTTTATAACCTTAATAAAAGGTTTTTAAAAAGCGGTAAAAAAAGTTATAATTAAAAATAATATTAAAAGTTAATAATACTTTTAATAATTTAACAATGGTTTAAAAAAAGCAAAAAATTAATATATTAAAGTATTTAATATTTAAAGTAAAGTTAAGTTATTAGTAGATTACTAATAAGTATAAATATAAAGGTAGGGCTTAAATATTATTAATTTCTAGGTCTTTTTTTTAGATTTAAGAGAAAACCCAACTATTATATAGACAATACATAAGCTATAACCACCCTACTAGGTCACTTCTACCCTCCAGCAACCCTTGTCCCTGACACAGAGTTAGATACAGGCTAAATCACCCACACAGTCTTGGTTCACCTCGAGACCGCATCTCCTTCTTAGATGCAAAATACTGAAACAAAACCCGTCTACTTCCCAGAATCACCGACCTTGATACATTTAAGGCAGATGTCCTCTATTCTCTCTTAGCCTCCCGTCAGCGTCCTCTAGAGGTTGAAGTGAACCCCATGGGCGAGCGCCCATCTGGGGTCCATGCCGTCGGGAGATAGGCCAAAACCTACACTTCCCGAAGCCTTCGAGTTCAGAATTTACAATTTTTCAATGGGGAACGCAGTGATCTCCTTAGACTAAATCAATTCGCAATTGAATTTTGTATGCTGCCTGTGTCCCTTACCTCCATTTCTCCTTGAGGTAATAACTCTCCCTACTTATTCTCTAAGAAGCCCCTTATTCAATCACAAGGTGGATGAATATACCCACTCATCCACTCCACTCCAATATTAAAAAGAACGACAGGGCTAACCTCCTCTGCCCGCGACCAACTTCGGGTTGCCTCCAAAAAACAACGTGTACCCTGACCCTAGCTGACTAGCTGACTAGTAAAAGCCTAGTGTTTCCCATTTCTGCGTGAAGTTGCCTCTTTCTTGTACATCCTTGACGGTTGCATAACGCCGATACTATCGGTAACCTTGTTGTTGTTGTACTTGATGGTCGGTGTAGGTATAGTTTAGAATGTTAGTGATACCTGGAAGTCGTGGCTCGTATCCTTGTTGTTGCTGTACTTGATGGTTAAGGTAGGCAAGTTGTGATTGCTGCTGTTGGTGTTGTTGGTATTGTACTTGATGGCCAGGGTAGGCAGAGTTTAGGATGGGTGCGAGTTGTAGCTGCTGTTGCTCTTGTTCTTGTTGTTGTTGTTGTTGATGGTCGGGGCAGGCATAGTTTAGAGTGCGAGTGGCGCTGGCATATCGGTACTTATGTTTTCCATTACCCGAATTAGCTTTGCAGACCGGGCAGTTAATAATTGCGACTTGTTGGCCAGAATTGTATTTGCACCCGCAGGCATATGTAATAGACTGGGAGCACATTGTGTAGAGCTAGAGTTAAGAGTAAATATTGAAACATTGGTCTTGAATAGGAGGCTTGCGGGTTACATACTTGGGATCGATAGAGTGCAATGATCTTGGACGGAACTACGAGAACCCGTCTTGAATGAAGACGATGTATCTAAGTGATAATGATCTGTACTAGAGGAAAAGGGCGTTGTGGTTGAAGTGAAGTAAATTGAGGAAGAGTACCACAGATGTCAAAAGAAGTGCAAACATGTGTGTTTATAGCAGAATTCACAGTGAATTTCAGGATAGTTAGAAATGAAGAATCTATCAGTCAGAGATGGGGGAAGAGGGAGATATATATAGGTATGAGAGTGGAATCCATTTGGCTCCCTTAATTCAATGGTAAAGACGAAATTGCAAGGAGTTTCTCCAAGATACATCGTTGATAGAAGGTAAGGAAGCCCCAATCGACGTAGGCAAACATCTGTCGCGTTGAAGTAAGGGAGCCGTATACACTCCAGTCTTATAAGCAGAGCTAGGGTCTCACGAGCCACCCCATCGCGAGCCACCTACTAATTTTACTACCAATTACACAATAAAGCCTTTTTTTTAGCCAATACCACCTATATCACCTTTTTTTCGATAGTTCCTTATTAATTAGCTTATTGCGACCTTAATAAAGTTTTTAATATTTATTATTTTAACCTTAAGTTTTTTTATATTGCCTGCTTTATTAATATATATTTTTTTTAACTTTAGCTGCTATTTAACCTGCTATATATATATTATTTAAATAAATTGCTAATTTAGCGTTAATTTAACTTTTACTTTAACCTTTTTAACCTTTTTTTAAAGCTTAGCTTTAAAATAATTAACGCGCGCTTATAATAATATAATTTTTAAAGCCTAGTTATTTAAAGCTTTATTAGTTTTTTTTAAAAACAGCTTTTAATAAAAATTATTAAAAAAAATATATTTTATAACAAGCTTTATATTAGTTTATTATAAATTTTAACTTTTTATAAGCGTTTTAATTATTATATTTAATATAATATATTTTAATTTTAATAATATTAAATAGTTTTATAGCTATATTTTAGCTATTTTTTAAGTTTATTTTATTATATATATTGCGAAAATATTAATTTAAGCTTTATAATAAGCTATTAATATATTTTATTTTAAAAGCTTAATATTTAAATAAATTATTAAAATAGCTTTAAATTATTTATATAGCTTTTTTTTAAATAAACTAAAAATATTAACGTTTAATACTTATATAATATAATTATAATAAAGCTTATAAAATATTAGCTATATTTTATTTTTTATATAAGCGGTTAAAAAGTTATTATATATATAAAAATTATAGCTATTATATATTAAAACTATTTATATATTATTAAAAAAAGCTTAAACATATAAAATAAAAATATTTTTAAGCTAATTTAATATAATAGTTTTATTAGTTTATTTTTTAAGCAAATATTAAAACTATTAATTTTTAAATAAGCTTTAATTATTATTAAAAAACTATTATTATTAAATATTAACACTTTTAAAAATAACTAATAATAAAAAAGCTATATTTTTATTTAATATATATTTAAAATAAATAATTTATTTGTTTTTTTTAATATTATATTTTAAAGCTAGCTAACTAATAGCTTTATAAATAGCTTAATAGCTTTTTTTTATATTTTAGCCGACTTTTATTTTATTAAAATTAAATTAGCGGCATATAAAAATACTAGCAATTTTAAAAATATTAAATTAATTAAAAAAAATATTAATATTTAATATAATTGCGCTATTAACGCGCTTATAGTTAATAATTTTAATTTTAATTAAAATTATATTATTATTTTAAGCTAAAAAATAAATATGCTATTATTTTTTTAACTGCTTAAAATTATTTAAAGCTATTAATATTTATTAAGCTATTTATTTAAAAATAATTATTATAAGCGCAAAGCTAAATTTAGCTTAATTAATAGCTTAAAAAGCTAATTACTTTTTAAAATTTATAAATAATATTTAAAAATATTTATATATATTTTTTTAAGTCGGTATTTTAGTTAAACAGTAGCTAATATAAGCTTTAAATATATTTTATTTTTTTAGCAAACTAGCGTTATAATATATTAAGTTTAACGTTATATATTATAGCTATTACGCGTTTTTTATAACTAAATAAAAGCATTGCGATAAAATTTAATTAAAAATAAATAAATTAATAAAAAAAAGAGATTTTATAATTAAATAGTTGTTGCGTTATTATATATACGAGAAATTAGGTAGCTAGGAGAAAACGCGTTATTAAAGTGGCTTGCGATGGGGTGGCTCGTGAGACCCTAGCTCTGCTTACCTATTGATGTCTGCTAATTACTTCCCTAGTCACTGACTAATATTAGGTTCTTCCCTTCTTTTCTAATGGTGCTACGGCTGAGGTCAGTCTGGTTGGTTGGGTAATAATCACGCTGTGATCCACGGCCAGGAAGCGCTTATAAGGCTCGTTAGTCTCAACCGGTTGCACCAGGTATCCATGACTTTATGTTGAAACCTCATGGATCAAGATGTCTTTAAATTATGATATGAAAAAGTAATTGGCTAGTCCTAAGAATATGAAGGAGCTCCATTATATTTGAGATTAGTTATGGCGCAAGAAAGTTAAAGGCCAGGTAATCTTGTAGTCGATGTTTTACACCCTCAAAAGCTGTATCAGCAGTAGAGTCTACATAGTAGCCATAGGTACTTAAGTATGTACAGTAGGTGCACTGTTCCTTCCTAGCCTCACTCTCATCCACTACTATCTACTGTCTGTATCATTGGTCATGCGTGAAGCCCCTCCCCTCAAGCACGTGGTCATTGCGCCAGTGGCTTGACGAGCTCTTGCAGACCTGCAGAGGCTGACCGTCGAGACAGTTCTCGACAGTGAGTCTCCTCATCCCCCACACCTGGTCAAGCCACGTGAGAACGCGCTAACCCGGGTACAGAAAAGCAGCCATCTTGTCGGCCATCCATTTATTTCCCCTTGTAGGCGGGTTTCAGGCTGACTGGCGAGTCGTAGATCTTACCCGTCGCTGTTGTGGGATCGAAGTAGAAGCTCGCCCCGGCACCCGTGACAAGTGCCGGACACATCACGTCGGCGAGGTATCCGGATACACCCATGTTCCGGAGCGTGTACGGACTGATAGGCCTCCTAATGGCTACCTCGCTGCATTCCCGAAGAGAATTTATGTAATACTTAGGCAATTATGTAATCAGAACATAACTGGAGAAGCTCATGTAACGGGTTCGCTGAGACCGCCTAGCAATGGTTGAGAAACGCTCGGCTAGCCATAGGTAATCAATCAGCACAAATTCAAAAACTATTCATCAATATGCTAAATCATAGCATCATTTACCTCTGGCCACCAAGCTTAAGAAGTTGTGTGGGACCCAAAGGATCAGTTGAATGGAGATATGCTACATCACTGCTAATTAGGCACCTAGTAGTTGGTTTTGTCATTGTCTTGTGAGTCAAATATAGGGGCATACATGTATTCTTGCTGTCACACAGAGAGCCCAGATACCGTAGTTTCAGTGTGTTGTTCTAGGATATTTGATGCCAAAGGTTTCTTAAACCATCCGGTAAATCAGTCGTCTCACGTGTCCTACCCAATAAAAGGTCATGTCGAAAACATATGCCTTGAAACCAAGTCTCACCAGTTTCACATTGTTCCTAGAAACTTCTGGGGTTTTAAAAAACCGTTGGCACCATGTTCTTTGTTTTCGACCCTTGTTAGAACATTGACAAGTATATATTGCCCAAGTCAACCCGATACTGTCATGTGCCAGAACAAACCCCTATCCAGCGCACCCATCCTTTCGTTGCATCTCATTTCCACCAGTCACACACGCACTCCATTAGGCTACAACTAGTGTTCAGATAGGGGGTTCCCATACTACAACTTATCATAGCAACAGATTCAACAGGAATTATTCGTATCTGACACAATGGGCGTGAATTCCTCAAGTAGCAACGGTTATGTCCCGGCTGATCCCGAGAAACCAGACGTAACCATTCAAGATCAAGACGCAACCCCGATCTCAGAGAATCATATCCATGAGGAATCCCACAAGGCGAACACTGAAGACCAACGGAAAACCACCCCATGTCCTTCTACCCCAGAAGTCATTAGCAATACAAGCTGCTCAAGTATTGGGGAGTTCAGCGTATCTACAGAAGCCTCTACCAGCAGCAGTGTTAGCAGCGACGCAAATGATCGAGTTTCATCTCTAGCAAGCCAGGTAGAAGTTCTATCAAAAGAACTCCAGCAGCTCTCTTCCTTAGTAGCGCAGAAACAGCAACCTATCGTAGAGACCGGGACATGGAGCACAATGGGCGGTCAATATCTGAATCTACCAGAGGAGTATACAGAAGAACGAGTTAACTTTGTGAAGCCGTTCAAGTATGTTCCAAAGGTAATGGTGAGCATAAACTCTGTGGGTGTATCAAATCCAAGTTGTGGGATTAACAGCTTCAGATTCGATACCTATGTGACTGCTATCGATGAAGAGGGTTTCTCCTTTCGTTTAAACAGTGTACCTGATGGTGGCCTATACGTTTGCGGTGTATCGTGGATCGCCATAGTAGACTAAGTGGCTTTATCAGTGCAGGGGACTAGGGTGGCAAGAAGGGACTCTGGGGTGTAAAGATTACCTAGTTCATCCTTAATAACAGTCTAGATAGTTCATCCCCCCAAGCACATGGGGAGAAACTTAAGAATTAATTATACTAAGCCTTGGCTATTATACCACTACCTACCAACTCCCTACTTGTGGCCAAATATCACGGAACGCTACGGATTAACCCCCGGAGACTGGGGGTACCGGGCACGAGCCCATAGCCCGTGTGTATATAACTAGCTAGATAGCTCTGTAAGATAGAAAAGGAGTTTTCCCCCCTCGCTCAATAACAATAAGTCAACACTAGACCTTCCAACAGTTAGGAACTGTGACACCGAAATTCATTTTAGAAAACTCCCTTCGCAATTTTGTTGCTGAAAGTTGGACTCTTGGGATCGAATTCTCCGAAGAGCATCTAGTAGACAGCTAGTCATAAGGACATGTCTGTTGAAGATATTAATAGGATATATATCCATAGTGTCTAGAGATTACATATGGAGCAATCGTTCTAAAATTGTATCTGTACTTTCGGATTTAGAAAGTGCTCGACCGCTTTACGGCTCTAATGTTGAAAAGCCCGGTAAGTAAGCCGTAAGTCATATATGACCTCGGCTGTTTAGGATATTGCATCATAGTCCCCGCCACCTCAGCGAGGTAATATGACCAGCTCACCACCCATTTCCTTCCTAAATATCAGCATGTTTTGTCATCTGTAGCAGCATGATCCTTCTGGTCGGTCTGCAAGAGACTCATATCCTCAATTTCGCTTCTCGAACCACCACCGGGATTCGAGTCCCCCACGCTGCTGCGCGACCGCGACGCTGTATTCTCCTCGAAATCGACGCGGAACTCCCGCGTCGTGTAGATATCTTTGGAGTTGCGCAGGCCAGAGTCGATGTTATTATAATTGTTGGCCGTCGCGTTCACCGTGTATACCGCGTCGGGTCGCGTTATGCCGTCGGAAGCACCTGATCGGCAGTCCCAATTCCCGGTTCCAATGTTTTGCCGCCTAAATGGTACCGTTCCGGAATACGATGTTCCCCTGCTTCGTTGACTCGTAAGTTTGTTGTTGCAGTTTTGGTTGAGGTTGATTTCTTGGAAAGAGTTGTGATCTCTGCTTTTCGCGATTCTTCCTATCAGGTCGGCCATGGATAATTCAATGTTCAGCTTAACAATGTATGCTAAGGGGTGAAACTGCATATAACTAGATATGTCGTTAGATTTTATGGCACACATTGATCTAATTGGTTGGTGTTGTTGCTTAGCAAGCTAAGAATGTCCTACTTACAGAAAAGTATTTCGTAGACTCATCATCGTAATGATAAGTAGATCCATGCTCATAGAAAAGCCAATGATAAACATATTGAAATGCACCAAGCCTCGATACTTGGTTAAGCCATTCTGCACCAGCTCGCGCTGCACCACGCGGATAAAGTAGATATTGAGGAAGCCATCCGTAAGCATGTATATCACCTTCTCGCATCGGTCCCACCACTCGTTGGTGTGTATGTAAGTTTTTGAGATTTCCAGCCGTGCCGGAATCCAGATGTTGTAGACTGTTATGTTTATAGCGGTGATTAGCACCGCGACCCCGATCTTGAGCCTCCTGGTGAACTCTTTGTTGTGGGCAACAATTCGACAACGGTTAATGATGATTTGGAGTAAAAAATGGACTTGAAGTGCCCATAGGGTGACTAGCGTTGGATATTAGTATGAAGCCGTCATAGAAGCTCGAGGCGTCTCGTACGTATCATGAAGTAAAAGGCGAAGCTAGGTAGCTTTCAATCAGCAATCAACTCGCTTGGTGTTTGTGGGACATCAATGCAAACCTTGGTGGTATTATTCCCCTGATACGAAGAAAGCATATAATGGCGAAACAGAGACACACAAATATCTCCCCCCATATCATCCAGATATATATGTTTTTTAATACCCTGGATCCTGTCTTCTTATATGCTGTCCAGGTCTGCTTCGCCGCAGTCCATGTTGTGAGGTGCCCGAACCCAAGTGTGAAACCGAACGCGAGCGAGGCGATGATAAGTTCGTCGATTGTGACTTCTTGAGGCTTAAAACCAGGAGGTATGAGACTCATTATGATGGACCAACCTTGTTGTAAAGCGTCAATGGAAATAATAGGCGATACGCGCTAGAATGTACTATGATCTTTCATACTTTCAATATAATCTACTAGAAGCAAAACCTTCATTCTAGAAGGAATTTCGAAGAAAATGCTCCAGAACCCTGGATCTATATTCTATGTTGCTGGCAACTTTATGACGAAACGTTAAATAGTTCGGAACGGGCAATCATACAGCCGTCTTTGAGTTGCGAGTCAGAGGCAGTATAGAAACATATGCCAAGTACCGCGAGAATAGAGTCTATTCTCACATGATGTGGCAATCCAAACTTGTACTCCGATATAGTAAACAACACATCTAGATTCCATGATATTAACTCATCCTATACGAGTCACGAATCCGATCGACACCCCCAGCCCTCCCCGGGATCTAGGTATAAACTCTGAGAGGCGGTCTTGATTTGACTCGACGCTGTTCCACACAGAAGAAACGACGTTTCCGGTTCTCCTAGACTAACTAAGTAACCAAGTTTTGGGTTTCAACTTCATATCATTGGCGGCCAGCTTGTCCACAACGGCCGCTATCTTAAACTCTACTACCATTAGCCGCAACCAACACCAGAAAGTTCGCCCTATAAGGAAGGCTGCGGAATCTAATTGGACTGGACTGCCTTTTAATTACCTAACGCCCCGCGGGGATGGTATCCTTCACACTATAGAGTTTCGAACTAACTAAGCCAGGAGGAAACTCTCAAGTAGAGGCGTCGTTCCATACATCGAGCATGCTAAAGATGAGATTTCGGGAAACAGAACAAGACTAGTATATGATACACTAAATGAAGCCTAGTCGTTGCCGGGCTCGGATAGCTTTGAGTGAAGCTTTCAAAGTCGTTACCGAGTTCGCATTAAACGGAGTCTATGCCCCGAAGTAACGGTGCCAAGTAGCCCTTTCTTTGCCTGATGCTACCCTTGCCACCAATCCACCAATCCACCAATAACGTAATATCACATCAAAACGAAGGCCTAGTATCGCCTGAATATTCGATAGATGAACTTAGAGTTGAATTAATTACATACATTATCATAAGCTAAGAGAGCACACAGGGAAATTAGGAGTTAGCCCCGTTGAAGGCGCATACCGAAGTAAAGCTATAATAACCTCAAACGCCGAGAACCTCGACGTAAGTCAGCCCGTCTAAGCTTCCTTAGACCCTAAGAATAAAACAAAAGTGATGTAGGATACGAGTAAAGTAAAATCAAACAGAGTCATTAGGTCATGACGCCACCATTAGTCGCCTATGCCCCGTTGGGATGAGAGCTAGATGGACCGGCGTCAGACGATTGAAGATTTAATGCCTCCTGAATCCGTCTCGGGTCCTCCACAAGATCCCAGGCACGTTCCTTCTTACTCTTCCGGCCCACGTCGCCCGCTTGCTCCATTTCGTCCAAATCGCTAATATCGCTGGAGCTAAAGGAGCTGGCGCTCGGACTGCGGTTGAGGACCATTCTAACATTGCTGCCTTCCTTTTTCTTCAGCTTGCGCTGGTGTTCTTTTAGCTTCTGATCCTCTGGATCGTCACACCCAAGGACGACAACGCCTAGTCCAGGGAAGTTGCGCTCTAGGAATTCACGTAGATCCGGCAAAACCGCCTTGTCTGGCCGATAGGTACCACTGTCATTGTCAATGATGAGCTGATAATCCTGCGGTTTCGCGGTTGAGTGTTCTTTGGATGAGCTGCCACTAGCCTCTTGGCTTGGAGGGTGGGTTGATTGGCTAAGATCGGCACTGCCAGACGCTTTATGCTTCTTCACCCTCCTGATGAAAAACTCTCCAGAACAGGCGATATAAATTTGGGCGTCACTGTGCATAGTGTGCTTGCTGAGCAGATCAATACCGAATTCTTTGCCTGTCTCGGTGAAGCGCATGAGACCATCGAGAGTGATAATGTATGTGAAGAGACGCGCGCCTTCATCAAAATGTACCAATTTCAGGAACTGAAGGCTAGCTTCTTCCGAGCATGATTTGAATGTACCCCACTCGGTGGATTTATCAAAGTTGTAAATACGATCATGTTGGTGATGAAGGGCTTTGTTCAAAATATGGCCCCTAAGGCCAGTGCTACGGAAAAGGAGGCCGATGATGGGCCTAAACTCAACAAAGCGGTGATAAAGCTTCGGCGGTACAGGGCCGGCTAATTGGATTTCATTGGCCTGGAAGTCATATTTCTGTGCCCTCTTCTCAGAAGTCTTGGAATCAGTCTCAGCAGTCGAATGGGCATCGTGGCCCTGTGAGTCGGCAGCCTCGTCCCTGTTGACCTTGATGCCAGTCATGCGCCCGATCATAGGCGAGAAATGCTTGAAGTAGTAAGTAGGTCCAACAGTGTACATATGGCCGTGCGGAGGGTCCGACTTTCCGAGAACAACAGCGCTGATGTATAGTCTGGGGGTCACGGAGACATCCTTATGGAGGGCGCTGGTGGCTGCCTTGAGAAGGTATGCTCGCTTGCTGCCCATTCGTTTCTTAACATCGAAGACCCTGCCCGGCGGCGCATAGCCTTCCCAAGATTCACTAATGTTGTATACATAAATGGTGACATTTCCAAGACGGTCATTGTGATCACTGCAAGACTTGAGGTTAGCTCATGGCGGCCTTAGGCCTGATTTCTACGTTTTGGGGATGCAAGGAAGCCGTTGTGGCGTAATTCTAACCAGGACAAGAGGCTAGGTATCCGAGGTGAGAGAGAGGAGGTCGGCGAAAGCTACTTACGGCCAGTCTTCATCGTATAAACGACACTTGAGCCTGAAACCAGACGCGGGGACATTTGCGACGATCCATTCCTCCTCCCAGGATGGCTCTAGAGATCGTCGGATAGTACGTGTGCGGAAGACGAGGTCGGGATCTTCCTTGTGGCGCTTGGGCAGTGACGTAGTAAGCGTTGCGGTAAGGAAAGGGTCGGAGGAGCCGGTGCCGATATCAGCAGTGGGCAGGTTTTCAGCGCGATGGAAGGTGAACTTGACGGTATAACCAGGCGGCGCATCAGGAATGGGCGTCGAGTCAAAACCGCCAGGCGGTTTCGCCATGGCCTTGACCTTCTGCTTCTGGTCCTTGAGCTTGCCCTTCACGGTCGGACGATGTTCCAACGGACGCTTCTCGTGGTCGTCGCCCTGCTCGGGGGCTTTGCCATGATCTGGCGAGGTAGCATCTTCGGGGCCCCGCTGCGCAGTGTCGCCGTTGGTTATCCCATTGACGGCCGTCGACATGGCTGTGGTATATGCGTGTATGCGCGCGACGGCGCACGGCAGCGCGCCTGGTGGGGGCCGAGAACGAAGACGGAAGGCGACGGAGACGGTTCGGGCTCTTTGGAGCTCTGCTTTGGCCGGTTTCGGTGGGGAGGGGGTTGGCTCGGCCAAGACTGGACACAAAAGCTCTGGTGGTGATGGATGATGAAAGCCAAGCCGGCCCACCGCCGGGTGCGGTGCGTTAGATGGTTAGGTGGTTAGGTGCGTTGGGTATGGAAGTCGGGCTTTGGTTAGGTATGCGATATGCGATGCGATATGCGATGCGACACACTCGAGTGGGTATGGAGATAGGTTAGGTAGTGTGCGGGCGGTTGTTGGGATAGCAACGGTAGATGTTAAATGGTTTTTACTATTATAATATTACTTATTTATCCTTATTAGAGGCGTGAGAAAAATGCAAATGCAGATTGGTGAACAATCAAAGACTCATGCGACAAAGATTCTAGGCCAAAGGGGGTTGGCGACGACTGCTGTATAATTAATTGTGTGAGGAGATGAATTGAACTGAGTGCAATCGAATTGGATTATAAAATTGAGAAAATAGAGGGGTTTGGCGCAGGTAAGTAATACTGAATAGACTAAAAGATCACCTCTTCTACGGCTGTGCTGTGCCGGTGATGCCCTTGCCGGAGAGCCGTGATGCTGCCCAAGTGCTCTAGGTTAATACCATCAAAAGACCTCTCCAGTCATTCCCGTCGGCATGGGAGTGCCGAGATCACATTGCTTAATGCATAGTATGTCTGTAGTGAGGTAGCCAAGGATCCACAGCAATGCTACCTAATACCCGCCCTAATACCCGCCCTAATACCCGCCTAGACACCCCCTTAGGTTAGAAAGCTAGCACTGCTAGAAGGTAATGGTTAGGTACCTAAAAATGTCTACCTAACTGGTGACAGTGCTGTTGAGGTGCTGATAGACTGCTATCTGCTTTCTGCGAGGAAAGCCGCTGACAAGAGATAAGGACTGATAGAGAGAGACAGTGTAGTCAACACAGTAATACATGCGATGATACACAGTACTAACACGGTATGTCGTATCTACCTAGTGCTAGTGCCACTTACAGTAGGTAGATACCTTAGTCACCATACATACTTGACTCCTGACAGTTAGGTAAAGAGCGAAGGCATTGTTGCTACTTACCGGATAATGCACACCTATTGACAACTGTTTTTGGGCGAATGGCAGCCAATATGACCGAGACACCTGTTCAGTTTCTCGATGGAGGGTTAGGCACGTCGCTCGAGGATAAGTACAACGTGCAGTTTACTGAGGCCACGCCGCTGTGGTCATCTCATCTCCTCTTGTCGGATCGCGATACCCTCAAATCGTGCCAGCGCGACTTTGCCGACGTGCCCGTCGATATCTTACTCACTGCTACCTATCAAGTCTCAGTGGAAGGGTTTCAACGCACGCGAACAGACGCTTTTCCTGATGGTGTCCCACGTGCAGACATCCCTCGGTTCCTGGATGTCGCAGTGTCCACTGTTGAGCAGGTCAAGCAACCGACAACCAAGATTGCCCTGAGTCTGGGACCGTATGGCGCTGTCATGACGCCCAGTCAGGAGTACTCTGCCCAGTACGACGATGAGCACAACTCAACCGATAAGCTATTCCGTTGGCATGCGGACCGCATGAGCTTGTTTGCCAGCATCCCCGACATAGGCAGTCGGGTTGATTTCATCGCCTTTGAGACCGTCCCTAGGCTTGATGAAATACTCGCAATTCGGCGGCTTACTACGCTCCTGTCCTCAAACTCGGCAGATGCGGCCGTCTCTGGTCCACTTGGACAGATCCCATATTGGATATCCTGTGTGTTTCCGGGGTCTGCCCGAGGGGCCCGAGCTCTTCCGGATGGGAGTAGTATTAGTCAAGTAATTTGCGCTCTGCTAAGTTTAGAACACTCCCATAATCCGCCATGGGGTATAGGAATCAACTGCACGAAAATAGCAGAGCTTCCTAAGTTGGTCACAGCATATGAAATAGGCATAAGGCTTCTGGAAAAAGAGAATCATCTCCGCTCTTGGCCAAGCTTACTCTTATATCCCGATGGAACCAACGGCGAGGTCTACGATACCGCTACCAAGACATGGAGGGAGCCCATAGGGCTGACGGAAGCCAGCCAGCAGGTTAGTAGTCGACCATAACTTCTCAGTGATTATATCTGATGTTATGGGAGCTGATGTTGGTAACCAATCTTCTCTATAGTCTTCGTGGGAGCAGCAGCTTGCAGATGTTGTCTCCCAAGCACGAAGTCGCGGTTGCTGGCACAGTATCGTCGTTGGTGGATGCTGCAAGGCCTCGCACACGGACATATCGAAGCTTCGTGCTCAAGTGCTTCACCACTCGTGAGCCGAGCTTGCGCCACACCTTATGACAAGACGTAGCAGCCATGGTGTACACTACGCAGGAGGTAAGCTGAAAGTGAGTTACTGTTCAATAGTGGGTCAACATCAAAACTGCTCAGCAACACCCACATAGCCTGTGATTACACTATGGGTATAGGTTATACACTACGCTATGGTATATCAGTACCGAGTTCACTGATCATTATTATTAGTTGCCTGTCGGACTTGTTAAAGCCTTCATGACGTTTAGGTGCCCGTTGGGCGAAATTGGGAATGCTAGGTACCCTAGGTAAGTGGCCGAAAACGTGCCTCTATTCATAAGGTCGGGGGGTCCACTCGAGGATAATAATATATCCCATGCTAATATGCGGCATTGGCCTTCGATCACCTTCTTATTCTATCCCACAATCTCAATTATAATACCTAACCTACTTATAGATGTGATCGGTAATACCCCTCGTCGACAGTCAGTAAATTGCTGACCATGCAAGGACGACATGCCCTCATTAGCATGTGACCCATCAAGCTTAGTTGAAAAAGCGTCACGTAAAAATCCAGAACGACCTAGAACGAACAGCTGCCAAGGACCGCCTGGAGATCTCCGTGTCTGATCGTATGAGACCTCGTGATATACTTATACCTGATGGCGATAAACAATTGAATGTCTGACTGTGCCGAAGAGACATATACGTAAGAAGACACCACATAGCACTAGGTACTATCGAGTCCCAGTCTGCCATGCGAAATGAAGCCTGTGATGGACCCACTACCACACGATGCCCGGCCGCCGAATGCGGTGCTACCTGCGCACTACTGCAGAGAAAAACAAGCTTAGTTCGCCTGATTCGCATGATAGCTGTTTTTTCTGTAATTCGTCTCCAGCTAAAAAGCTCAGCTGCTAGCCTTGACAGTCAGACATGTGGAGCCCACCATTCATAGCTGCTGTGACAGGCAGTGTAGCCTATTATCGTATAGGTTACGTCTCTTCCTGTCAGCACAGGGGGGTAGAACCTTAATACATCCGGTAGGAGCCTTGTAAACAGTTACTGTAGTGTTGTGTATACAATTTTGTTAGGCGTGCTACCTAATCCCCGATTCTCGCTTATTCCGCCCGAAGCCATCAAACAAGCCGCAACCCGCACCCGCAGATGGATACGTTCGTGTGTAATTGGACATCGTGTGTGTAGTGTACACTACAATGCTGTAAGCTCACCAAGCATGCCCAATGAACCAAAATATGACTGATAGCAAAGACATCACGATATGCGGGCAGACGCCAACCGTATTGCTATATGTAAGCAGCAAATAATGGGCTCACCGTGACGTCTACACTAGTAGCGTTATCTCGTGATGAAGACTTTTACCTACACTACGTATACCTATATAGTGTGGGCTGCTATAGTGTACTATACGATGCTAACTACACTATTTACGAGTTGGATGGCTTCTCGCTAATAGAATACTAGCAGTGTTGGAGACAAGCGCCGAGTGCAACTCGAATCTTATTGTGATACAACGACAACGCGGGAAAGAAAACGAGCGACTAAAATGATCATGACTTCGGTGCCAGGTATACTATCTGTTGTGTAAAAACTATCTCGGTTCATACGAAAGTTCGCCATCATGAGCTTAAACACGCTTGCGAGTGTTCCATTCCACTTCGGATTTTCGCATGGTGACTCGTGAGTCTTGGTTTTGTCTTACTAGTGTACACTACGCTGCAACTCCAGAACACTTGGTGAACCTTACGATAGTGCCTGACCCGGACCTTGGTAGGCCTGCAGCCAAGAAGCGAGATCCAATAGTGTCGCTGGCCTAAGCGTAAACAAGCGTAGGGCAGGCGACGAGTCCAATAAAAAAAGATCTAATCTCCACGAGGGCCGCTCCTAAGCCGCTGTGCCTGCCGCCTGCATATTCACCGTTTATGGCCTTTAAAGAAATAAAATTGCACCTTCAGGGGTAACGGCTCGCCCAGAGCCCTGTCCGGGGGGGTCATGAACTCTCCGATGCTAGCGAGCTTCTGGACCAACGATGTTCCCCTATCGGGTTTAAACCAACAGGGCAGGAAGTTCGCAAGTTCGCGTGTGTTTGCCCTGCAAGGATGAGGCTTAGTAGGGGAAGGGAGGGTCTGTTCGCTCGGTACGGTAAGCTTGGGCGACGATATTGGAATAGCGCTGCTCTGAGTATATCACCGAATCCCTGTTCGTCATAACAACAAAGACGCTAGCGTGGATCCTGCGTGCTGACCCTTTCGCGAGGCAAAAATAGACACGCTAATACACGATCGATACGAAGAGAACAAGACCCACGATGATGTTGTCGATTGAGTGAGTCTTGGCTGGCCATCCACGCTTCCGGGACCAGCGCAGAAGGCCGCAGCTACCGGGGCCAGCCCGCCAGCCAGCGTGGGACAGGATGGATAGGAGGAGCAGTCATGCAATCAGCCAGCAGCCATGGGCTGCGATGGGCTCCCGAGCTAGCCATGGCGCCTTGTTTATTAAACCCCCCAAGCGCCCGCCTGTCTCTGTTCGCCTATGATCTTCATCCCGCCAGCCCATCATCCCGCTCGCCTCAACCCTCACTCCAGTCATTCTTTCATTTGTCTGAACTCGAGCAGCAACAATGGTTCGCCTGATTAAGTACGCCGGAGCCGGCGCCCTCTTCGTCGCCGCTGTGAGCGCCACTCAGTCTTACCCGGCCGACGATGAGTGTCCCGATGAGACCTCCTCCGTAGGATACCCTACCGGATATCCCACTGGTGGCTCTTCTTACCCAACTGGTGGTGACGACGACGAGTGTCCTCCCGAGAGCTCTGAGTATCCTACCGCCACGGCCACGGCCAGCTACAGCGGATATCCTTCTGGATACCCTACCAATAGCTACCCGGTCCCCACTACGACTGGCTACCCTGGAGGCGACGACGATGAGTGCCCTCCCGATGATGATGGAGACGACGGAGATGACGGAGATGACGGAGATGATGACGAGTGCCCTCCTGACGAGACGGGATATCCTACCAGCTACCCCGGCGGTTATCCCACCAGCGTCTATCCTACCAGCAGCTACCCCGTGGTGACTGGTACTTACAGCGCCTCTCCCTCGGGATACCCTACCGGAAGCTACCCGGTAGTCACCCCTACCGTGTCGGCCTACCCCACTGGCGACGACGAGTGCCCTCCGGAGTCAAGTGAGACACCCTACCCCACCAGTGACGATGAGTGTCCTCCTGAGACCTCTGAGTATCCTACCGGTGGAAACGGTTACCCCACCGGTGGCAGCGGCTACCCTACTGGCAGCGACAGCTCCTCTGCCGCTTACCCAACCAGCACTCCCGGCGGCTACCCTACCAGTGGCAGCGGATACCCCACTGGCGGCGACAGCTACCCGACTGGCGGTTCCGGTTACCCTACCGGTGGTGATTCTTCCTCCGCCGCCTACCCTACTGGCAGCGAGAGCTCCTCCGCCGCTTATCCCACTGGCGGCCAGGGCTACCCTACTAGTGGTGAGGGCTCCGGCTACCCCACTGGTGGCGACAGCTCGTCCGTCGCTTACCCTACCGGCACTGAGAGCTCTTCCGCTGCTTACCCTACTGGTGGCCAAGGCTACCCTACCGGAGGCGACAGCTACCCCACCGGCGGTGAGAGCACTTCTGCTTACCCCACTGGCGGTGACAGCTACCCTACTGGTGGCGAGAGCTCATCTGCCTACCCTACCGGAGGCGAGACCTACCCAACTGGTGGTGAAACCTACCCTACCGGTGGCGAGACCTCTGCCTACCCTACTGGAGGCGAGACTTACCCTACCGGTGGTGAGGGCTCTGGCTACCCTACTAGCAGCTACCCTGCTGGCAGCTACTCCAGCAGCGCGATCCCCACTCTCTCGACTTCATACTCTGTCTCCCCTTACCCCGTCACCACTCCTGCCGGCGGCTACCCTGCCACCAGCAGCTCCTCCAGCCCCGCGAGCACCAGCACCATCGCCACGGCCGGCGCTTCCGGCCTGCGCGCGGGTGCCACCGGTGCCGTCGTCGCTGCTGCTGCCGCGTTCTTCTTTGGTCTCTTTTAATTGCATATGGGTTGGGTGATAATTCCGCATGGCGTCTTAGCATTGGGATAGAAAAGGGGTTGGTTTACCAAAAAAACCACACACACATGCATAGTCGTTCTCTATTATTAATGGTTATTAGATACGAGCTTCTTCAAACTGCACATATAACACTTGTTCTGCTATACTACTACCTTATTCTATCCCCGTGTGGCGGATGCCTTGCCGGCAACTTCCCCTCCTTATTATTGCGCCAACCATGCTTATAATGTTTTAGTCTTCTAATGTAAATAAGTTTTTTGTTGCTGTTCATGAGTCGCTCGCTCTGTGCCCCCCACGTTCCTTTTGTGAATATTCGGTATTCTTGCTTAGATTTTATACATGGTTTATATGCCAATTCTTAACTTCGCTTGTCGTCGAATATCACGAAGGCACTAGCATACGCTTTTAACATATTATAATCCACATTTATAGTAATCTTTCAAGGTCTTATTAATATGTTTCTAGTTTTTGGGCAAGTGAATTCTTTGATGAATCCGAACTTTAGGGACTCTAGATGCAGTTAATTGTATGTTGAATAAATCTCTGTAGTCTTATGTAATCAAGGCTAGCATACTAAGTAAGCAGCCAAATGTGTGCCACTGACATCACCGGGTTGTTGTAAATGGTCGATGCTGACCACATGGTTCCTGAGTAACTGCGTGAAATTACTTAATGGAGAGCAGTTCCTCAATCGGCCACCTCGTAAGGAAAAGATCTACAGAATCAGGGACGGACTGCCCCATTACAGACTTTAAATAAATAATGCCAAGACCGTTGAAGAGATCATCCCTAGCCGAGGCTCGATGCTAATGTCTTGGGTGCCGGGCTTAAAAGTTACAAAAAAGCTTAGATGGACTTCTCAAGCAGCCTCGGACGACAGTACTCTTAATCACTCGCGCTTGGCGCTTCTAGGACACTGGTTAAACCGAGTACGACAGAAAGTGCGAGAAATCCGAGAGGCGTCGGACTCGTGCAATTATATGGCGCGACCGGCGCTATCTATATAGTGTGATGTTGGGTGATGTGGTGAAAGAAAAGCCCCTCATTTAGTTAGGTAAGTCTCCGGGGGATCCGGGATTCTTTATGTCCAAAACAGAAATGCTGTCTCCGATATTAGGCCGACATCACCGATGACTCAAAGGGATCTCAGACAGAGTCGCCCTTTCTGGCATGTCTATTCACGTTCTACCTACTACAATTGGACGACAGGGGGGATCCATCTGTCCACATGGCACCGGGGAAGAAGCTAGAATCCGTCGCCTTGCAGATGATGGGAAGCATTGTGCCTGCGGGGTCGGGCGAGGCTGCAAGGGCAGCGAGGAAAATGCTCTCCGGTAGTCGAGGGACCAGAGGCAAGCGTTATACGCCGAAGGACCGAAACGGAATGTTGATCTGACTGGATTTGGTCATCTGCTCCGCGCTTGGTAAGCGGGAAATTGGAAGAGGCAGAAGGCGTGATTCATCGGGCCATCATAGGGCGGCCATCCATGGGCAAGCTGCCCATGCGCCTGCGACATAACAAGAAAGAAGCGCATCGGACCATTCGGAAATATAATAAGCGGACCTAACTACTAAGTAAGCGAAGATGCCGGCCGCCTGGAAAGTAAAGTACTACTACTAAGTAAGTAAGTAAGGTAAGGTAAAGTAAAGTAAAGGCGCACGTGGTGAAACTCTATTGTTGTGGTAAACATAAGAATTGAGCGATCGCGCCGTCTGTGTTGGGAGGGGTGTCTCCTTAAAGTTTACTTCCTCTGTTCTCCCCTATATCTACGCCAAAAATCATCCTTATTAATCATAATGACGAATGAGTAAAATACATACCAATCACCGCTGTCAAACAAAGAGCGACATCCTGAAGGTCGCGATTATCTCATAGAACTCACGGCTTTTGGGTGGTCGCGTGATTCTGCGAATCGGCTGTTTGGAGCGTCTTCCGTAATAACATAATAATAAACACACCTCCTCATTTTCAATGGCGACAGCGACGGCAATTCCCCGCGCGCTGGCCCAACAACACCAGCAGCCTGACACGAAGACCCTCGCTCTGGGCAGCCGGAATGACAGCAGCGACAGCTCACGGACCAGCGACATCATAGCCTCTGAAAAGGTGAAAATAAAAGGCCAGCGCCCTCGGAAGTCCCTAAGCAAATCAGGATATGGAGGTGATTATGTGGTCGACCGTTCGGTGTCGCCCAACCGGCTCAAGACCTTTCTTAAGGCTTTCAAACACATCCATGATCTTAGCCCTCAGCAGGTAGACGACTTCATGGCATCGTATGAAATTTACAACCTAGATTGGGCCGACGAAGAAGCTATGCTTGCTGCGTTCGGCCCTAATTACCAGCAACGTGTCGGACAATGTCTTACAGCTTATTACTCGGTAATTAATCACCTATGCAGCCTTGGCGACGTGGAGAAGATGTACATACCACCCCTGATGGATAAGAAGGCATCTGTACGGGATAATCAGCTGCTTTGTGAAGAGTCGATTGCCAGGGAAATCGGTTTGAAGCCGGGAATGAGAGTCCTGGATCTCGGATGTGGTCGTGGTCGAGTCGCTGCGCATATGACGAGCTTCAGCGGAGCGAGAGTGACTGGGCTTAACAGTAAGTGATATTCACATTCAATATCTGTTCATCTCGGCCGAGTTCGCAGGAAGCATACGTTAGCTAGGCATACGTTCAAGGCGTGTTGCATACCAAACTTGGATTTCCCTCGTGCATTTGACTTCTCGAAAATTGTGTCACTAACCGCTTGATATTGAAGTCGATGCAAACCAAATCGCACAAGCCGAAGAATTCAATCGCAAATTGAATTTCAGCAACGAGTTCATAGTCCACGACCAAAACAATCTACCCCTCCCCTTCGCGGACGAGTCGTTCGACGCCTTTTACGAGATTCAAGCGCTCAGTCTCTGCAAAGATCCGTCGGCGCTGTTCAAGGAGATATATCGAGTACTAAAGCCCGGATCGAAGTTCCTGCTTATGGATTGGGTCAGCTTACCGGCCTACGACCCCGAGAACCCCAAACATGTCTCACTCATGAGACGAGTTAAGCCATTGATCGGCGCCGTGGGAACGCCGACGCCGGCGAGCTTCTCAAAGGCGCTGCAAGACGCCGGCTTTACCGTGACGCGCTCGGATAACCCCAGCATCGACGGCTTGCAGGCCGGGTTGATAGATAAAGTGGACATATACTTCCGCTCGGTGCGCAAGCTGATCAACTACCTGACGAAGCTGCGTGCCCTGCCACAACACTTCAAGACATTATTTGATAGACTATGTCTAGACGGACAGGCGTTCGTGGAGATGGACAACATGCGCCTTATCACGACTACATATCGCATCGTTGCCGAGAAGCCATTAAAGGCATGATTGATTCCCGTCCAGATGCAAGCAATACCGATATACACCCTCCTTCGCCGCACATACCGCCTCAACTTGAGACCTTTCCCTCTTTCCCTAGCTCCTTTGCACGTTGACTCAAGACAAAGACTTTGCGTTACATAGAGAGAGTATGGAGGCGTTGTACAATAGAAGATTGGAGGGGATAGTCAATTCAAGCGAATCTCAAACATAATTAATATCTTATTAAACTACTGTTCTTCATATCTAATGTGTCGTGATTAAGCTCCAAAATATTACTGACGGTTTAATAGGGGCACTTCAACTGTTCCTGGCGTTGGAAACCAGACAGTTTATTTCCTCTACATCCTATGTGTTTAGTACTGAGCTAAGCAAGCGTTTTCTCCCGCGCAATAGCTTCACGAATTACGAAAATCTAGAAGAATGATTACTTGCTAATTATCGCAGCCTGGTGTTTCTAGAATTAAATTGTCACCCACCTGCAGTAGACCCGCCGTCTTTGCTGCAAAAGGTCCAGCCCAAGAACCCGACGACAACGAAGGGGGGGCGTGAGTTTCAACGGAAAAGAAGCGACTAAACCGCGGTAGGCGGTCGCTTGGACGCTAGCGCTTGATCGGAGGACGCCGAATTTTAATTTAACGCTACGGCGGTACGCAGTCACCGCTACGCAGGCAGCGATAAGGCGGAGTTCGCGATTGCTTCAGGCTTAAAGGTCTGCGATCAGTAAGCCTGGCGCTATTCTCGCTGCGCTGTCCGAGGGGGCGTGCAATCAACTACGGCGCACAGACGAGGAGGCGGACAGCAGTGTCTAAGACTGTGGCCAAGACCTTGGTTTTAATTGTTGAAGACGACGGTGGCTCGAGCGAGAAACAGAGAAATAGATCCCAAGGGAAGGGGGGACAAGGAAGAAGACGGGGAAGAAGATGGAGGAAAAGGAGAGGCGACGATGACTTTACCTCTATACACCAAGCAGAAATCGATGCTCAGGAATCGGGGCGCTCCGGGGCTGCTTCATGCCGCGCTTAGCGCGATGTCGTCGAATGCCAGGCCGAGGCGTTATGCGCGGAGCAAGTCCGTTTCTCGGACTTGACGGGGTGCTGGTGATGGTTTGTGGGCGGATGTGAGTCGGATATTGGCCGCAACGCATGCTGCAACCGTCTGTCCGTCGAGATGACATTGAAAATAGAAAGGGTTTGAGGGGGTTAGTATCAACGAGCACCTTTGCTAGGCGGGGAATCTAGCCATGTGCGAGGCAGCTAAGCCATATTGAACTATTTAAGGAGTGAATTTGTCCATAATGGTAATGGCTCTCTTTGCTATGAAAGTATAACGACTTAAGAGTGTTAGCATTCGGATTAGAGCCGGTGTTAGAGAAAATTTTTCAAGTTTCTATTTCTATCCAAGCTAACCTGAGACAGCCCAAGTGAACCACACGATCATTCACAGCCCAGCTGCTCTTTTCTCTCCTCTAAACGCCAGAAGTCCCATTTCCAAGCAGAACCCAATCATCCACGACTATCAAGCCATATCCATGACAAAGTCAGATGCGCCCTATTTAAAAACCCAGAGTCAGCAATTGCTAGGCAGAATAACTCATACGGGGTTTTGAGAGTCAATAGGGATAGAAGAACCCTCTTGAAGGAGCTCGTCGATGCACAAGTGATATTGGAGACTCCGGTATACTAACCTGGTATATGGTTTCGGTCTCGCTACCGAGCGATTCCTGGGGGAAATCGCTCGGAGCCCACTCGTGGAAGCCAGCCGCCGAGGGGCCCGAAGCCGGCGCATAGATCACGACAATCCGATAGCGACCCTCGCTGCCGGGCAGCGACGGGTCCTGGCGGAACTGCCATCGGACGACCGGGTTGTCACACGGAGTCTGTCCGACGTCGGGCAGCTTTGATCCCGAGGTCGAGTCGGAGTAGCTGCAGTGTGTGTTGACTATTCCGACGATCTCGAGGTCGTAGCCAATCCTTTGGGAATCACTGAGTTAGTTCAAGGTGAATTATTTCGGTGTTTCGTTCCTGGAGTTTAGGAAATGAATAGGTGATGGAATGGGATAATGACTTACGTAGCGCCATCGCCGTTTGTATTCGTGCTCGCACTGAAGCTGCTGATGTTTGCTTGTGTGGTCTGTCTCTGCCTAACGGGTGAAGCCGTAGCACCGAGGAGGAGCGCGGTAAGGACGGTGAGACACTTCATGTTATTTACTTGTATAGATACTATAACAAATATGTGTAATCGAGAGAGAGTTGCCGGAAGCTGCTGACGAAATTCAATTGAGAGCTATCTACAATGGCAGCTAAGACCGAAATATTTATACCCGTCCTTCTCGTATCACTGGTGAGCCATCACGGCTTGGTAAGGTGCTACCGCCAGTTACTTCTCGGGATGATCCTCGTACGAAACAACCCAGTGCGACACTACGAATGATGGCATCGCCGCTGCCGAGACTAGCGGGCTCAGCTTATACGCAAGGGATCTGTAGATCGAATACGAAGGCCCATTTGTTGGGCTTTTATAAGACTTACTAGGACCAGACAAGCCCACGTGATTGAGGCCTGAAGAGATCCGACGAGAATGCGCCGCATCTTGGCTGACCACTTGACCGTCACATTTTTTTCTCGTGATAATGCGAATCGTCATAAGTCGCCATCAGCGCAGCTCGTATGTTGGAGCTCAGCTCGAGATGAATATGCTCGTTGCTTGCCTATTACCACCCACAGAGGTCGTACGGCTAATGTAGACGGGTTAATGTATTATGTAATAGATGTAACTATGGACCATTAGCGAGGGGACTCTGATCAAAACATGGTGTTGATTAAAAAGAAGCGACTAGGTATCGTATAGCTCGTGTGGGAAACAAGGTAGGAAAACATGTTGAAAGGTTTCATGTGCGATGAAACATCAAACTAATATTCTATGTTGAATGAAGACGATTGAAATTCGCTTTGCTGATACATTGTGTACGCGCAGTAATTGCAAAGAGGCTTAAAGCGTTCAGCTAATGGCAGAGCTTTTGTTGGACGCCATGTCTCGAAGGATTAGCTCGTGTTTAAACCTGAAAGAAGACGAGTTCATTTTGAAACAGCCGAAGATAAGTCGAAGATAAGTCTGGGTATGATTCGTGTGTTGCACGCAATGTCCTCAATCCTCCTCGGTAGTAAATCGCTGTCGGAACATACCGTATACTACCTCATAGGCCTGGAAGTGTAGTATCATGGTATAATTGTCGATATTCGTATCTTAGCATGGAGCGAAGCACGCCATGCTGCATCAGAAGATGTTCATAACAAGGTTACTATTGTAGCCAGCTCTGCAGCTATGCATACTACGTAACAGTAAAAGGCATAACGCACAGAGCAGCCGACAACGGCTCTCCATCAATACCCCAGATGAATCCCCTCTTATCCTTGCAGAAACCGCCCTAACCAAATGCCGAGAAGGTCTGGGCCTTTTTAATATCGACATATTATCAAGTAAGCAGATAGCTGCAGACCCCTGCGATTTCGCACACCTTTCAGCTCCCATCTTCCAGAAGAGGTCCAAATCTGCGTTCGTCCCCGCAGCAAGGTATCATCGTGATTGGCCGCAACCCCAACGACCCCCCGGATTCTTTCCGTGTCACCATAGGAGGCACGAGGAAAAGCTTGACTGGTCCAGTGGAACGTGATGATCGCATACAGAAGGCGGGGCAGGGATCCTGATATGCCACCAGACCGTGGTTCTGACCACCGTACCAGACAATGGGGGCATGGCGGTGAATGAATTGGTGGTTGGGAATCCCAATCAGCAAATGATGTCTGCTTTGGGAACGCCTATCTACAAGGTCCCCATATCGTAGTGGCTGAACCAATGAATACTTGAAATGTCAGGGTTAGGCTAGCTCTTAAATACAAACGGAGAACACCAACAGAGAGTAGAACGAACGACGCGAATTCTCGACCCAGCTTGTGTCTTACCGCCATCATCCACAATGGTAGAATCCCCCATCGACGTAGAGAAGCAGGGCCAACCCCTCAGCGAAGAACACGAGGGGCAGCATGCGAAAGATACCTCCGTTTCCACGGTCTCCGCCTCGGCCGCGGCGGAGAGGGCGCTTCTCCGGCGCCAGGACAAACGCATCATCCCTTTGAGCGCGTCAATCTACTTCCTCGCCTATCTCGATCGGTCCAATATCGGCAATGCGAAGGTTCTCAATTCGTCTACGGGAAATGATATGCAGACGGAGACGCACACCACCAGTTACCAGTTCACCATCGCCTTGATGATCTTCCTTATCGGCTACTTCCTGTTCGAGGTGCCCTCCAATATCCTACTCAAGAAGTTCCGACCATCGAGATGGCTGGCTTTCTTGATGGGTTCGTGGGGGCTTATAACTATTGGGATAGGGGGTGTTCATAGCTACGCACAGATCACGGGTGTCCGTTTCCTACTAGGCGTGTTTGAAGCGTGAGCCTTTTACTCATCTCACCTGCTTTTCGTAGAAAACACAATTGACTGACTTTGCCGTTGTAGCGGACTCTTCCCTGGTCTGGTCTACTACTTAACATTCTGGGTAAGTAATCTCGCCTATAGCACATATAGTCAAAGTTCCGATTACAATGACCACAACGACAAAGTTTCTATGCTGTCTGGAAGCTTACGCTGACTCTTTCCCCTTCTAATAGTACAAGACGGACGAACGAAGCGTGAGAGTTGCCTTCATTTTAGCCAGTGCTACACTCGCGGGCGCCTTTGGCGGCGCCATAGCCTACGGCGTTGGTCATATTAACGGAGTTCGTGGATTATCTGGGTGGCGCTGGCTCTTCATTCTGGAAGGTATCCCTTCCGTCCTGTCATCGCTCTTCGTATGGTTTATCCTTCCGGACTATCCGGAGACCGCTAGATGGCTGTCTGAGAGCGAGAAGGAGCTCGCGGCGCAACGTCTACTCGTGGATGGCTCCAAAGGATCGGCCGCCAGTCTTACCTGGAAGGACGCAAAAGAGACGCTAATGGATTGGAGGTTATATGGACATTATGCGATTTACTTCGCCGTTTCGCTTCCTTTTAGTTCGCTTTCCCTCTTCACGCCTTCGATCGTCGCAGGGCTCGGATACAAAGATCTCCATGCGCAGTTGTTCACAGTCCCCCCTTGGGCTATTGCTTACGGTATGACTTACAGAGAGGCCCAATTGGTTCATGGCTAATAAGAATAGTTATATCGATCCTCAATTCATGGTCAGGAGATCATTTCAACGCTCGTGGCCTCCATTGCGCGGGGGCTGCGACGGTGGGCGCTGCGGGCTTCTTGGCATCTGCTCTCTTGCCGCCTGATGCTTACGCAAGTCGGTACGGTACGCTAATTGTTGGGACTTCGGGTGCATTCGCCTGTATTCCTCCGATGTTGGGTTGGCTCACCTCCAACATGTGGAGCACCGCATCAATTGGACTGGCTGTCGCTCTCAATGTCAGTATTGGGGCCGGACTGGGACAAATTCCTGGTGTCTGGATCTACAAGGCCGAAGAGGCTAAACGCGGGTACCCCACAGGCCATGGGGTGAACGCCGCCATGCTGTTCTTCGTGGCAATTGGCGCTATATGTCTCAGATTTTTCTATGGCGCTCAAAACAAGCAGATTTTGAGGTCTGCCCCTTCGGGCACGAGTCCTAGATTATATGCACTCTAGAGGCTCAGCTAGGCTGTCCATTAAATAAGTAAGCAGCGTGTGCTGGATTCTTTGTTCATGGAGCAGGCTGGTAGGTAGAAAGAGTCTCCCGCATCCGTAATATTCAAGACATGCTTACCTTTGTATCCACTTTCATGTGCTAATCATAAGATGGGATGTGGATTGAAGTCGGATGAGTGTACCTACATTCAACACAAAATGGTATCGTAACCGGTCGTCAGCCGCCACATATGCGGGCTTAGTAGTACGATCTCATTAGGCGGTCTCTATCAGGACCTGTGTGCCGCTCCAAAAGGTAAGGATCTCTGAACCCCGCATGTAACGGTATCAAGGGTTGGGTTGGGGTACACTATCGAATGCACTCTCGATATCATATTGCCGGGTTGGGCCAGGTTCTGGCCGCGATAGCGTATATGACAAGTCCGGTTATACAGAAACCATAGTCTCCTTATCTAGGAATTATGTGGAATAAAAGCTGACAGGTCTTAGTACTCTCGTCTTGTGAATCCGTGTTCTGTCTGTGTACAATCAAGGTCCTGTGAGGAGAACAGCTCTTTAACACGGCTAGAGAAATGTATCTATACGGATTAGAACGAATTTTAGCAATTCACATCGCCTTGTTAGTTGTCGTGGCTACGTCATCAACCCATGGTCGACGACAAAATAGTGCGAATTGTGACGCAACAGCACTTGCGCAAGTTTTACCAGCTAACGCGAGAATCGAGCGAGTACAGGCTCTAGAGGCCGGTAGTACATATGGGGAAGGAACGGCAGACCTGGGATATCCGATTCAACCCACGAATCTACCTGCGCTATGTGCCGTGACAATTGCGGTGGCAAGCTCTGTCACGTCGTCATACAGAATTGGTCTGTTTCTCCCAGTAGAATGGAACAACAGATTTCTCGCGGTTGGGAATGGCGGCTTCGCTGGTGGAATTAACTGGCTTGACATGGGAGCTGGTGTACATTACGGCTTCGCCGTTGTCTCGACGGACACGGGGCATAGCTCTAATGGGACGGACGTAAGCTGGGCCCTTGACAATCCTGAAGCGAGAACCGACTGGGGCTGGCGTGCGATTCACGGTTCCGTTGTGCTGGGAAAGCTACTCACGCAGGTGTATTACGGACGTCCAATTTCTTACTCGTACTACAGCGGGTGCTCCACTGGTGGACGCCAGGGCCTTAAAGAGACGCAGATGTTCCCCGGTAGTTTTGACGGTGTTCTAGTAGGTGCCCCAGCCTGGTACACAAGCCACTTAAATACTTGGGTGACCAGAGTTGCAAGCTACAATTGGCCAGTCGAAGATGAAAAACATATAGACTGGCAACTCCTCCCGCCGATCGCAGACCAGATTATAAAGCAGTGTGACGATATCGACGGCGTGGCGGACGGTATCATCAGCCTCCCAGGGCTATGCAATGTGGATTTTGAAGCATTGTCGTGTGAAAGATCTGGTGCGGATCAATCAGCCTGTCTCACAGCTGCACAGGGGCAGACCTTGAAGAATGTATACAGTGACTGGAGGACATCGACAGGCGAATTTCTGTACACGGGTTTAACGCCGAGTTCTGAGCGACAGATGTATACGGTCCTGAATTACTCGAATGCAAGCCCTTATGGTATTGGGTATGCGCGCTATTTCCTGCTCAATAACGCGTCGTTTGTCTTGGCCGACTTCAACGATAGTCTGGCATTACTGGCAGACCAACTAAACCCTGGCAATGCCACAGCGGACAACTATAACCTCACAACCTTTCGTAACCGCGGAGGGAAGATGATCATGTACCACGGAGCGGCCGATGGACTCGTGCCAATGCCAGGCTCGAATCTATACTATGATCGCGTCGTGAAGACCATGGGTAGCAACTTGACGGCGACACAGGAGTTCTTTAAGTACTTCATGGTTCCAGGAATGCAGCATTGCTGGGCAACGCCCGTCGGTATGTGCTTTCTTGATATGTTCACTCACCGCGGTGTTAGTGGGTTCCGGAACGGAGGAGCATCTTGGCTATATTCTCGTCACTTTTTCCTCACGGTCCCCCCGTTCTTGAGGCTTGCCAAATTTGATAATTGCTGACACCTGACTTTTAACCAGATGCACCATGGGCATTCGGCGCACCCTCTCAGGCACTTATCTTGGGTAACGATACGTGGTCCGTCCCCGGGTTCCAAGATTCACAGCACGACGTACTCCTAGCTCTTATGGACTGGGTGGAGAAGAATGTCACTGTCAATCAGGTTGTGGCCACGACTTGGAATAACCCCGTAGACGCGTCTTCAGGTGTCCTTAAGCAACGACCATTATGTCCATATACTCAAATGGCCAGATGGGACGGAGTTGGAGATCTTAACGATGCGGCCAGTTGGAGCTGTGGGTGAGTATATCTCAACAATATCCCGAAAGTTACTATTATTGATTTTGTGTTCGGGGGCTGACGGAGTGGCCAAAGTGGCGATATCAACACGCGCCCTGTTCCAACTAGTGAAGCGCACCGTTTGGCGTGGGAGTCGAGCGTCACTCCGCTGGTAGCATTAGCTGTGTTGGCCTTCATAGGTAGACTAATGAGACACAGCGTGCTTTAAAGACAAAGACAATCGCAAGTCTAGAAAGGAGTGATCATGACTTGGAGAAGTCTTGTATTGTTTCGAGAATGAGAGGTGAAGCACGCAGACGCAAATATACCTGGCCTTAGCGAAGAATACTTATATAGCATCCCCTCGATTAATCAATATTTGCTTTAGAAATCTTATAAGCAATACCTATTGAAACCTTAAATGGAAGGCCCGATAGATTCATACCTCCAACGTGGCGACCCGCTTAATACAACGGTGCCTCGGTACCGGCTGCTTGGTAACCGTTAGGTTCCTATCGTCAGTGCAGCTTATAACAACTAACAAAAAAAAAACAATCCTTCCTAGTTCTTTTACAAAAGCCAATATATTGTTGGTTTTCTCTTGTACATACCATTCATTCAGTTTCGGCCGTCATCTACCTCTCTTCCATTATTGCGGAGGCTATGTAAACTAAGGCTTCGGCGAGATAGTGCTGACTGTACATCCACCATCGACTACTCTATTCCACGCCGCCACTGTCAAACTCAAAAGCGAGGACGGTATGGACATAGTGGCCGAGTATTTCAACTCGCTTAGCGAGTTGACGACTCCGGTAGTCGTTGCTACAACCGTAGCCACCACCTTGGCGCTGGCCTCGCTCACGCGCTTTGCGCTCTGGCCACGCAAGCCCCAGATCATTCCGGGCGCTCTCACCACCAGCGTGCCGAGACTGTCCGAGGATGAGCTGGCCAAGGCCACCTATCGACCAGATCACTTCCCCGGGGCCAGAGATGTGGTCACGCCAGTATGTCTCCCGACCACACTCTTGCACACCGCTTCTAATCTCACCTATGTGTATGTAGTATGGTAACATAAGAGTCTACGAGTTCGGGCGTGAGCACGGGCGAAAAGTTCTCTTGATTCACGGCATCAGCACGTCGTGCATGACGCTAGCAGACATCGCGAATGGGCTAGTGGAGAAGGGATGTCGCGTAATGATGTTCGACCTGTTCGGACGCGGATATAGCGACGCGCCAGGGGACCTGCCGTATGACACCCGGCTGTTCGTGTCGCAGATTCTGCTCGTGCTCGCGTCGTCGGAGTTGGCGTGGACGGGGAGAGATGCGTTCAGTCTCATCGGCTACTCTCTCGGCGGTGGCATCGCAGTTAACTTCGCTGCGACCTTCCCAGACATGATCGAGTCTCTCGTCTTACTCTCTCCAGCGGGGTTAATTCGCCCCGAAAACATTGGACGCTTCAGCAGGCTCGTATTTACCTCCGGACTCGTACCAGAGCGTCTGCTAGCATGGATGACCAAGAGCCGTCTCCGCTCACCCATCGACAACGCTGTTTCGAAGAGGCGCATCACGGCACCTGCCGACGACAAGGAGGACTTTGTCGATGTCGCGGTGCAGGAGACCGTAGGTGCACCCACGGAATCAAGCCCAACGCCCTTTGAGCGCGACGTTGTCAATTTCGTGCACTGGTCTCTTGATCACAACGAAGGCTTCGTCCCGGCAATGATGTCGACGATTCGATATGCTCCCCTCATGGAGCAGCAGCAATACTGGCGAATGCTAGTTTATCGAAGGCCCGGCACCACGGCTATATTGATAGGGCAGGATGATAACCTGGTACAACACGAGGACTACGAGGAAGATGCCTTACCTCTAATAGGAGGTAAGGAACATGTCCATTGGCACATCGTCCCTGGCGCGCATAATTTTCCTTTCACGCATTCCCAGAGTGCGCTGAAAGTAATCTATGAGTTTTTGAGCCTAGTGTAAAGGTCAAATAGCGTTTCGGGGGGTAGTCATAGATATCGCGACGTCGCGACCGTTTATATTTTAAGCGAAGGAGTTAAACGATCACAACAACTTAGAACTCGCAAGGGTGGAAAAGACGGTAGGATCAATAGATGACATAGCTCATACAGACGTAATACAGCTCCAGTTATGGAATTAGTAATAGATACAAGTAATGAAATTAGAAACGCCGAACCTGGTCCTCCGATGCCTTCCCACCCTACCAATAAGGAGTATTACAACTCAACCCGTGCAGAACCGTAAGAAGAAAAGAAAAATGCCCGTTCTTCCTCGTCGCAACTCATGCATCCATGGCGTCGCGCCCATTCAACAGAATGATGCAAGTAGATAGCGCAACAATGTCATCGAGCTCATTCCCATTGAGAACAAGAACAGCATCTTTATCGAAACCAAAACCAGCGACGCGGCCGATCTCCACACGCGTCTGGTTAAGGCACTTGTAAAGAATGCCGACGCGGCCGCGCGTCATGTCCCAGAAGTACGGGATGCTGTGTCTGACGAAAGCCTCGTGCTTCTTCTCGTCGTTGCCGAAGTCGTCCACGGGACACATCTCGATGTGGTGGCGCGAGTGGCTGCTGCCAGGCGGAAATTTCACCGTCGAGTTGTCGAAGGACACGAAAGTGATGTTAAGGTCGCACAGCTTCTCCCCCTGGCTGTCCGTCATGGTCTTGATGGTGCGCATCATGTTGCCGCAGCTTGAGATCTCGTACGTCGGGCTGCCGCCGTTTTCTCGCAGCTTCTGCGCCACCGCGCTCGTCTCGTCCAGAAAGGCGTGGCTGAAGTCGTTCCAGGGCTGGCGGAGACGGCCTGATAGGTCGAAGATCTGTGCATTTTGCTTGAAGTGGATTGCGCCCCTGAGGTAGAACGTTTTCGTCGGCTGCAGGACGACGTCCTGATTGATTGGGAAGTCATCTGGGTGGAAGGGGTAAGGCATGGCGAATGATGTTGCCGTTCACTATTGCTGTATATATATAATGGCTTGTTTGCAGATAGACGCTGTTTTTTCTCTAGTGATGATATCTTCGCTCTCGCAATGCGAATTCTAGAATTACAATTAGTTTTTACCAAGTTCTGGTCTATAATAATTGATGGTTATTTTTCAACTGTGAGGCTACCCGCCCCGGTATATATATCATGGCCCGCATCGATGGTGCAGAATCCAGGGTCCTTCAGCTTGCTGCGGCGCCTCGATTGACGTCAGGCGTGATGTACGAAACCTGATTTTGGCCCGCACTCTAGCGTAACGGGTAGCGGATGATCACCCACCTGGCGTCACCACGCTTACGAAGAAAGTGCTTAGGCACATTATCTTAGGGCACGAAAAATGTTCGTAGGACAGAAAAGTCAAGGATGTGATGTTGCAACTATTGTAGTAGGTAGATGGCATATCCGCAAAGATGAAGTCGTCATGCAACCTAACCTACTGTGGTATGTTGTTGGTTAATATGCAACTAACAGTAGCCAAATATATCTATGTGGCTCCAGCTGTTAAATGGGAACACCTTGTGCATAGACTATAGAGCACGTATACCTTATACCACTGTTTATGGCCGGAGGTTTTCTGCATTATATAGTAATGATAACAGAAAACCTAACGTTAACGTTAGACGGACTAACACAAAAAACAAAATAAAAAGACTTAGAAGAAGTTTAAAGAGGGAAAACTTTTTAAGTTAGTTTTATTTAAATAAGCTAATTATATACCTTATAATTCTAAGGCCTCTAGTTAGCTATATAGCCTATATTTTCCATTTTATTCCACTTTTTTTTTATTTTTGATAAGGGCGCCGACCTAGCTATAGACCTAGCCACAGACCTAGCCATAGACCTAGCCATAGACCTAGCTATAAGACCTAGCTATAGACCTAGCTATAGATCTAGCTATAAACCTAGCCACTTAAGCCTTAAAGCATAAAAATCTGCTTTATTGTAGCCTTTTTGTTTTAAAAATGCGTAATAATATTAAACCAGCTAGCAAATACGCTTAACACTAAAACAGCGTGCGCGTTATATATATATATATATAAAAATATATAGCCTAAGTTATTTTTAAAAGCTTTTTTTTTTTTTTTTTTTTTTTTTTTTATAAATATATATAAATACTTTAATACCTAGCTAAATAATTTTAAAATTTTAATTTTATAAAGCAGATATAAAAAATAATATATAAAAATAGCTGTTATATAATTTATTTTTATTATTTTAATAATATTAATAATATTAATATTATTTTTAAAGCTAATAATTTAAGCTATTTTTTTTTTTTTTTTTTAACTATTAATTTTAAAATAAATTTGCTTTAAAAAATAACTTTTATTTTTTATTATTATTATTTTTACAATATATTATTATATATTTATAATATATATATATAAAAATAATTAATTTTTTTTGTTTTTATTTTATATTAAATTATTTATTTTTTATTTTTTTAGCCTTTATTTATAGCATTTTTAACTTTTATATTATTTTTTGCACTTATATTATCGACTAGATTTTAAAAGTTAAAAATCTTTTTATTTATTTTAATTAGCTATAAAAAAATATTTTAAATATTATTATAATTTTATTTTTTTTTACTTTTATAAGCTAATATTTATTTTATTTATTTTTTTATTAATATTGCTTTAAACTA
>MU380422.1:0-42273 GCA_022495085.1 Xylaria sp. FL1042
ATTTTTTTATAATTTAATTTAATAATTATAAAGCTTTTAAATAATATTTATATATTTTTTTATTTTAACTTTAATAAACTAGGCATTTTAATTTATTTAATATAATACTTTTATTTTAATTTAAAATAATAATTTTATATTTTTATTTTAAAAAAGTTTTTTTTAAATCGCTTTTTTATTTTTTATTATTTTAAACTTTTATAATTTATATTTTTTTTTTAAATTAAAAGATTTTTTTTTTTTATAGTTTTTTTTTTATTTTTTTTTTAAATTAATATTAATTTTAAAAATATCTTTTTTTTTTATAGTTATAATATTTAACTTTAAATATATTTTATAATTATTACTTTTAAACTTTATTAATTTGCTTAAACTTTTATTTAATATTTTTTTAAATATTATTTTTTTTGTTTTTTTTAATTTTTTTAATTTTAAAGTATTGCAACAGGGCTGGCGGTCCCTGCAGGTGCCAGGCACCTGCGTAGTAGTTGACCTAGGCTGTTGCGGCCCGTGCGCACCTGTTATACTGGCTATATAAGGGGCTGTTGGCCGCAGGCCAACCTACCTACCTACTTCACCTTACTTTATACCTTATCCTACACCATATACCACATCTTACATTTAGTTAATATAGTCATTTTTAGCCATGTAGGCCCTACTAGTTGTTTTTGTTGTTGTTTTTATTGTTGTTGTTTTAGTTGTTTTTTATAGGTTGGCTTAACCCTCCCGACGCAGTATTAATTAAATAATTATCGATTAATTATAATAATTATATTAATATATATATTAATTTTTGCTAGCTTATTTATTTTATATAGTTTATTTTAAACTTATAACTTAAATTTATTATAAAATAAATAAAATAATATAAGTTTAAGTAATTTAAAAATTGCTACTAATTATTTAAATTTTATAATATAATCGGCTGTTACTTTTATTTATTTTAAGCAATAAAGCGTTTTTTTTATATACTTTACTTTTTAAATATTTTTAAATAATGCTTTTATTTAATTTTTAAACTTAATATAGTTTATAAAAATTATTTTAGTTTTTGCTTTAAAGTTTACTTTTTTATTAGCTTTTAAAAATTTTTTTAAAATTAATTAAAACTACTTAAATATTTTTCTTAATAAAAATTATAAAATAATTATTATTTTTTAATTTTTTTTTATAATAAAAATAAAATGCTATTTTAAATAAAGTTTAATATAAATTAAAAAAGCTTTTATATTTATAAATTTATTATAAAGTTTAAAAGTAATAAGCTTAAAGCTTTTAACGTTTAATAATTTTAATATTATAAATAATTTTAATAATAAAAGTAGTTAGTAATAATAATAAAAAGTTAAATTTTTTATTTTAAGTTATTATTTTAAATATAGTAATAATAATAAATATTAGTTTTGCTAGCAAAAATATAAAAGTTAATTATAATATAAATGCTTGTTTAGCGCTTTAATTTAATATTATAATAATTATTATTACTATAGTTTTAATTTTTATTATTATTGCTTAAAAAATAATTAACTTTAAAGTTATAATAATAAGTGCTATTATTTTAACTATAATAATTAATATTTATATTAGTTTACTTTTTTATATTAAAGTTAAAGTTGTTATAGTTTTTTTTTATTATTACTCGACTTTTTTTTTTTTTTTACTACTTTTTTTTTAGCTAAAATAGTTAAAAAAAATGCTAAGGTTTATTATTTTAATATATTATTAGTTTTAAATATTTTTAAGATCTTTAAACTTAATTTTTAATTTTTTATTTTTAATAATATAATTTAAATCTAGTTTATTAATTATTAAATAAAAAATTATTTATATAATGTTTATAACTTTTTTTATTATTTAAATATTTTTTTAATATATTTTTAAAGGCTTATTTTATAAGCTAACTATTATTTAACTTTTTATATTAATATTTATATCTTATATATTAAGTTTTATTAATTAAAAAGCTATTAAAATATTATAAACTTATTATATATTTACTATAAAATATAAGTAATATATAAGGTTTTTAATTTATAAGTAATAATAAAACTAATTAATAAGTATTTATAAAAAAGATTTTTTAATACTTTTATTATTATTTAATAAATAAAGTAATATAAATAATAGTTAATTAATAAATATATTAATTTAATAAAAATAAGCCTTATTATAAAGTTAATAGCTAAAAAACTAAACTAAGCAAGTAACTAGATATAAAAAATATATTATTATATATATATTAAAAAAATAGTATTTTTTTTTTTTGTTATATATAACCTTTATAATCTTTATAATTTATATAATTTATATAATTTATATAATTTAAAATAAATTAACAAGATTTATTAAATTAACTAAATTACCGTATTATATAACTAGTTAAAGAGTTTTTCTTTTTCTGCTATTTAAAAAACCCTTTTCTTTTAGTTAAGCCTGTTAGTTTAATTTATAGTAGCCCGTTTTTTTTACAACAGGTAATATAAGTAAATAAATAAAAATAATAAAAGTAGGTAAATAAAAGTAATAAAAATAAGTAAATAAAAAAAATAAAAGTAAATAAATAAAAGTAATAAAAGTAAATAAATAAAAGTAATAAAAGTAAATAAATAAAAGTAAATATATAAAAGTAAGTAATAGGTTAAGATTTTTTATTAATATAGCTTTAATTTTTTTTTATTAAAAAACCCTTGTAAAAAATAAAAAAAAATATAAAAAATTGCTTAAAATTATTTGCAAGTAATTAGCTTAAATAATAATCGTTTGTTTGGTTTAACAAATAATCTAAATAATTTTTATTTTTTTATTTTGTTTTGATTGGTTAAGTTACTTGCAAGTCAAGTCAAATATTACTTTGCTTGTGCGGAGCGCTGCCTTGGGGCGGTCTGCAAATAGTGTCATACGGTCCAGTTTACATAGTATGTTTGTGCCGCCTACTAAGTATGTCTTCTTGTATCGAAATGCCGTATCATAGCCTTTGCTTTTCTAAAGTCGTTTGTGTCAGTCGTAGTGCGCGCTAGCTAGACTATTTGGAGACGAGTCCGCATTTGCTTCTCGTCAACTGCACCGCTCGAAACGTAGGCGAATGTGGTCGTTCCCCTTCGAGAGGGTTTGGACCTCACCAGTAGAGAAGGTCGCCGGCCCTTATCCCCGTTTCGAGTTTCCGTATGTCCAATGAACAAGCCACAAGCCGATCTCTTCAGCTACAACCAATCGTCTTATTCTATGAGGTAGCCCTTAGCGGTGAATAATAGAACGAGTAGCATTGGATGCTTACCTTTCTCTCTCATCTTAGGAGCAATCTCAAGCTCCATTTTGACGGAATGCCAGTCTCCAGAATGCTTTACAAGCTACCCTAGAAGCATTGTGGCGAGGGTTTTATTGACGGAACTCGGTTTTCTTTGCTATTCTAACTGTCTAGAGCTGTGTTGTATGTGAGTTATTGCCTGCCGAATGGTGATATCTAAATCCACAATGGCTGTTATATCCTTTTTGGGGCTTTGCAGCTAGGACGTCATTTTAGAGATTCCGGATTTTCCGTTGTTTTTTTCCTCTTTGCCAATATTCTGATTCTGCTGCGAAATAGCTACCTACATATAAAAAAGGGCTACAAAATATATGAGGAAATGAATTATATTAAATGTTAACACTATCACTAGCTAAGGAGATATCGATGAAAATTGAGACGATGTTCCCCATGACGTTGACATCGGGGCTGCTTAGGTTTGGCGTTGGCAAGCTCGTTCTCGAGTGTGGATTTGAATGCAAGACTTGGCCTAAGTCTCGTAGAGACGATCATTTCCTTTTTTTGTTAATTACTTCAGTCACCTAATTCGTATTATCCGGGAGGGTTAGCACCATGGTGTCTATAAACTCCCAAGAGATAAGATTTACTAGATATGAAGGCCAACAAGAGATAATTACTAGATGCAAGTGAGCCTCACGAGTCACCAGCACTAACTAGCTAGATACTCTATCGAGGGCAAAAAGTATACGGCTGCAAGGCTAGAATTCCTTAGAGTGGGCTATAGAAGTAATACCACTTGTATCGGTTGTCACTATAACATAAGCCATTGAATGATTAATGGTGTCGTTTTTGTATGACAACTTGGAATCGTTATGCTATTATAGTCACGCGCGTGCAAGGCAAACTCTCTATCTCACTTCATGTCGGTCTTCGCCGTACCGGCGCAACCATCATATCTACCGGACCGTGTACGAGGCCTCGAATTTCTGTTCTTACACCTATGGCAAATTGGGCAGGGCCTGTTGAATTGATGGGTTTGGTGGCTGGTCTTGCAGCTGCGTTATTTGCGTAAGCCCAAGGGCTGGCAGTGCTTTATTTTTGGGTCTAGGGATATGATTGCCGTGCAAGCTGGCATACCGAGTTCAGTGTTCCTGTCCATACCAAAAGTTCATCCAGTATTGATACCAGTGAGGCTTTACTACATTATGTCATAGATGGGTTAAAATCATTCAAGAATCCCTTGGCCTCCCCTAGTGATCGTGGCCGCATAATAAATCGTTGTTCCATCCTATCGCAGTTTCCCATTTGATTCTAGTTGCATCTTGGGAACTGTAGAAACCAGTGCCTCCCTGTAGACGAATCTTCGTTCTTTCCCTACGTGACTCTTCTAGAAGTGCCAAGCGTTCCGGCGTCCCATACTGATCCAGTTCCGGGTCCCTAGGGGAGCGCGGCCCAGGTATATCGGGATCCCCTAGAAGTCCAGCGGCCTGGAGCCGCGAAAGGTTCCAAAATGGAAATGCCCACTGTCGGTGAGTCATCATGCCTGGGTTAGCCACTAAATCACCTGGTCCCTGGTTGCGATAAACCCATTCCCACATAGACGCCGGTCCGGGGTCTGGATCTTTATAGAAGGGTTTACCGCATACGAGCCTTTTATCGTACTCGTCCATTTTTGAAAGTGATATCAGAGGTGGAATCCCTGGGTTCGTGCCCTTTTCAATGCCATAGGATAGAAAGCCAACAATACCAAATGGCTCGTCACATATATCCTCTCCACGACTTAGCAATGCATGACGGTGTGTATAATCTATAGCCTGTGACATGTCGTAGATTCTCTCTATTCCTCCAAGGAGGATTCCTTGCGCGTACTCAGACCAATGTTCGTCTATATAGGGCACTCGTAGGTAACCCCAATTGACATCGTGATCAACGAGGTAGTTAAACGCTGTAATCAGTTCGGTATTAGCCTAGAGAATTGTCCTTATACATTCCGTTGGATGATGGATTTGCTTACGTCTTGAGACCACCCGCACAAGATGTTCGTGAATACAAGCTAGTTGCTCGTTCTCCCAAGTAGCGAAGTATTCAAAGAACATATCCAGGAGCTGTTCCTCTCTAAGTAGAAATAAAGGGCCGACCACGTTGCGGAATAGCTGGAAACGGTAAAGCGCTCGCTCGAAGCGGCATATTTCCACGCAAGCAGGTTTGGGTGATTCTCCCATTGCTCGCAGTCGGGGCTCCTTCTCAAATGCTTCATAAGCAGCTTGCGAAGCAAGATAATTAACCTTTTGATGGAACTGTGCTAGAGGCAAGGCATCGGCGAGATTCCACCTCGTTGGGGCAGCCTTTCTGCGCTTGAGATTCTCGGCGAACGCGATACCTTTGGGAATTGAAGGTTTGCCTAGACTCCAAGATTTGTGAACTAATAGAGCTTCTGGTAGTACGTCATAATTGACCTGCCGTAAAAAGATCTCGCTCGTAATTAGCTCTTCGGAACTTTTAAACGCGTTGAAAAATGTGCGGCAAGATAGGGCGGCGTTTCTCAACGCTTCTAAGTCGAGATGCGTGAGTATGCTCTGGAGCAGTTCAAGGGGAAGCTTATCCATGGCAGAATGGCTGAGCATGAGATTAGAAAGGTTGGATTGTTAAGTTAGAGTGTGAGAAGAGATGATTTAAGTGATTGAAGATTGACAAAAAATTCCATAGCAGTCAGTGGGGGTTGATGTCGGTTGTAGACAGTTCGATAGCACCCAAAAATAGAGGGTGCCTCCCTACTTAGTAGGCAAAGGAGAGTGCTACATTCTACATGTCACATGGGCTACATCTATCTGACTCTTGGTATCACAAGCCACGTAATGGTACACCCTGATATTACGCACTTTGATTTCCCGAGAGGCAGTGGGAGCCAAACCCATTTCCCACACGAATTGATCTAGGTCGGCCCTTAATTTGCAATAGTTCTGTGCCTCGGCTTTTTATAATTGATTTGGGCCAATAAAGAAAGTTATTTCGCGCGAGGGTGAAACTACTAAGAACTGGCATCCCAAACCAATCATGTGCTCTTGATAGTGCGTAGTTACGAAAAAGGCTTCACCCAGATTCGCGGTGCGTTGTCTATGGTCTTGAGGTTGACAGGGTCGGCATATGCCCTCACTTTCTACAAACTGACCTACTGGACTCAAATGAGCGAACAATCTAGCTGTTGGGCACTTGGAGTAGCTAAAAGACTAAACCTGACACGATATCACCACTTGAACAAAGCACATCTCTGTATTAAACAATAATCTATAGCTTAAGCTCTTAGGTAGTGTAACAGAAGAACAAATAATTACTGAAGGGGCACATGCTTTCAGGAGATAAGCTGAACCTATACTTCCTGAGGCCCTCGAATTCAGAATTCACGTAATTACTCAAGGAGAACCAAGTGATCAAGGCGGAGCAAATTCGGTTCAGGTTATGGTAATGTAACGCGTGACCTCCTGCCTACCTATATTTCCTCTTCGTAATGCCTAATATCCTTCCTTTTATCTCACACCACTTCCATGCATATCCCTAAACTTAGCTTACGAAACCCTAATGGAAACGCCAGAGCCCACTCGGCATAATGACACGGAATAATATTTACACTGCGGGTTCACTACTTATTTGATCTTTAGATACTTAGTGGATAGATAGTGGGAGGTAACAGGCGCTGTCCATGCACGTGGCCTTACGGTCGTGAAGAATTGACTCGTTGCTGGTGGCTCGATATTAGCGGGTCTTTGATGAATTCTCAACTATCTTCTTAAACTTGTGCTGCCGTGCTGCTCACACGACTGTAGAAAACAACTCATAAACATTAACGCTAAATCCTATTATTGGTTTAAATTGAAGCTCAGCAGATAATAGGACTTAGATAGGGTCACCCATGACCTGTTCTTCAGCCTACCCAAACCCTCGCAACATGGGCCACTCACAACTTACAGCAAGTCCAAGTCGGTGTTTCATGAGACAGTGGCGATGATGGCAACTATTCATGTGCATATAAGACGGCTTTTGCTATACATATGAAGCATACTCAAGCTTGTTTGATTATTCTTATAGAGTATCTTGTGCGTTGTATTTTATCACGCGTCCTTCTATTCTTTCTCTAGCCGGGTCTATGGTTTCTTCTCATAGGTATTACATCATTTTCAAGATGCCAGACGGACAATGGTATGAGGATGCTGACCGAACATATTTTGTTGATGGTCTTGGACGTCCTATTGTGATAAAGCCGAAAGCTTATCACTACCATTCGCCTGAAATGAATATACCAACTTACCCAGAAGTAGCAGGTGGGTTCTATAAACCTTTCGTCACTCGCCCCAGCAGCTATCCTCCTCGCAGTTCCCCAAGTCCCGCTTCTTCAAGGTACTCGGACCGTAATACGCCATATTTCGGTCCAGGTTCTGACCATAGCGCACGTGGACATGTTGACCACCCGGCATCGACACCCTCTGTATTCGGCTTTTCACGACCGGGAATCAGCACTGATATTTATCGTGACACTAAGGGCCAGTTTTCTGGCCCCGGTCCGTCGGCTTCCCCTTACAACGAGCAATATCATAGCTATAAGCACCAGGCCGATGTAGACGCCGCAACCGGTAAAAGCTATAAGGCCTGGAAAAAGGAGACCTACGTCCAACCGACTGAGGAGGAGAAGCTTGAACATCCTGAACTTTGGGGTGGGAGCCCTCTGCAAACTCAGGAATGGCATCAAGAAGGTAGTCGAAGGGCTGGCAAAGCAGCCCGTGAAGCCAAAGCGTGCGTTGTATTCCTATTTTACCGCTATTGCTTAATTTCCCCTCTCGGACCTCACTCGAGTTAGGTCTTTTATGGAACACAGTTAATGACACCTCCGGACTATAGTCACGCAGATAGCCGTCAAGACTACAAAGAAAAATATATTGGTTATCATCAACATCACTACCATAGTGGACATCAGATGGCTATCGAATCGGTACGAAACCGAAAAGATCACTTTTTGGCGGAACAGAGGAACCATGATAATTGGGAATCAGTATGCAACTCCCTCCCACTAGCAGCAAAGTGTAGCTGACGTCAATCAAAGCTGCAAGACTGGAAAGACGCTAGTCAAGGAAGAAGACGGGAACGAGCTGACATATTACTGGAAGATAGTGATGAGTGACGCAATGCTTGATCTTCATCTACCTCGTGCCATGAGATTTTAAATTACACAGGAAAAGCATTGTTGTTTCTGTTATAGTACTCCGTTTGGAAAAAAAAAAGTAGAAGACCACATTCAATAATAATATGGACTGCTAGGTGTCAAGAAACTTGGTTCTATCCTCCAGAGCGAACCTAGGGGGTTACCTCTACATAACCAGACTGCTTCCCCATTTCGATTTGAGAGGGCCCAGGGGCCAATCAATACACTTTAGGGTTACTGACCCCCTTCTACTACCTACCTGCTATGTGACTGCAAATGGAACTGCCTATTGACTCTAGCAAAAATCCCCTGACATTAGGCAATCGACTAGGCTTTCTTAGAGGGGGTCGAATAGCAAGAAGACAGCGAATGTATACATCTGTCTACAGACACGGTAGCTAGGAGTAGAACTACGTAGTCACGAGTAGCTTTTCTAATCTAATGCTCTATCCTACTCGCACTACTGCATATTCATGCTTTCTCCCTGCTAATTTTCTCAAGATACTGGCTTGCGACATCGACAACAGCGGTCTCAAAAGTTTTGAACTTTCTGCCGAGCAACTGCTCAGCAGCGCTTGAGTCATAGGCAATGGGCTGCGAGTTAATTCTGCCTTTCTTAAACACGCCCGCGGTGACCGCATCACGGAAGGACTTCTCAACGTGATCGAAAAGCGTACCGTAATCTACCTTATTCGCAATACCGAAGTCCTTGGGCCCGTCCGCCTGCGGATCCAAGAACGCCACCTTCAAGTGGACATCAGCCACATCACCAACATGGACGAAGGCATTGTGTAAAGGGAGAGGTGGTTCGCCGCCCACCATCCCCATCATGACGAGGTTGTTGGAGCTGTTCTGGGTCTGCATCATATCGGCGTCGAGAGCAAGTTCGTTCCGACCAAAGACCCACGCAGGAGCTACATGGGAGACGGTAAAGTGCGGGTTATTAGTCTTCACAAACTCGTCGGAGTTGTGAAGCTCGACTATCTTTTCGAATACATATGCCTCATACAGATTATCAAAAGTTGAAGGGGGTGGATTCGGAAGAGGGACCCGGGTAGAAGCTGAAACTGCAACCGGCGTTTCCTGTGGTGGCCCAAGAGGCAGATTGCCTACAATTGACGAGGTAATGATAACTCGTTGCACACTGGGGGTCTTGAGCGAGCGCCGAGGCCAACAGCCCAGATACCATCTTCATGGTGGGCTGGAAGACTTGGGTAGTTGGATCGTACGCGGAATTCGGTACGGGCGAGCCCGCGTGAATAACATGCGTAACGTCTTGTAGGGCATTATCAAGGGCGCCGTCAACGGTTAGATCCGGGATAATCACGGGGGAAAGACGGTCTCTAGGAGCCAATTTCCTAACTGAGGGGTTTGACGCAACGACGAGTGCTTTCTCTTCCGACCGGGCCGTATAACGCACCGCATGGCCGGCTTCCAAGGCAGCAAGTAAGATGCGAAAACCAATGAGGCCAGTGGCTCCGGTGATGAGGATCAGTGCAGTCATCGTGAGTTGAATCTAGTGGTGGAGAGGAGGTTGCTTGGCTAACTCCACTGTGCCTCCTTTTAGTTCATTGGCAACCCCCTGCTAAGCTGACTGCCCATTTCCTGGTGTAGGCTATTTTTACGTTGGATTCCGAGATTTTTACATTGTCCTAATGGAGAAGAGTTAATCTTATTGTTGGTACTTTGTTTTGCAATCTGCATTGCATCCCACTTTCATAAAGTAATTGCATAAGCTCACTTTCGCTGTATTGACTTTCTCAACCTTCTGGCTTGTACGCGTTGTTCGTTTACTTATCCGTGTCAAGTCATCCTGTCGTTCATTGTCACTCGTTGACCTCATTCAATTACTGTCCTAATACCGCTTGTTACCTCGACTTTCATTCATTCACTCACTCATTCATTCATTCATTCATTCATTCAAACGGTTCAAGCTCTCAGTCACCGGCGTAAAAATGATGACGAGCAAGTATTCCACAGGCCTGTTGCCTGCCATGCTTCTCCTCGTCAACGCCTTTCTCCCCGTGACAACGGCGCAGACCAGTACTCTGCGCATCCCTACCGGGCTCCCGGCCTCTTGCACACCCCTAGCAACCCTCCTCAGCGACTACCCCCCACCTAAAGAGGGCAAGGTCGTGGATGAAGCCCTGAACGATGGGCTCGAAGCAGCCCACTCTCGATTTGTCGCCACCGCGACGTCGTCCGATGAATTGAATTACACCTCGCTCTGCGACTTCATCATCTCCACTCAAATCCCATCCGCCACACCATCGGCGACTTCGGCGTTGTCCAGCTACATCTCGGCGGCCGGCATCTGGCTGGAGGACCACGGAGTGGAGGAGGCGAAATCGCTTCTTGACGGTGATTGCGACCTTGTGGTCCAGCCCGACGACTTTGAGGCTCAAGGCGATTTGGATTTCGTGATTGGGTTCGGACAGTGTTATGAGGCGTTGGGTTGGGATAAGAGGACGCCTGGTTCTGGTGCGACAACAACGAACGCAAAATCTATCACGACTGTGTCGGCAACTATGACTCCAACTTCAACTCCAGCTTCAGCTTCAACTTCAATTATGACTGCTAGCGAATCCGGGTCTGCACAGGCGACGCCTTCGCCTGCCGGACAGACGGGCAACGAGGATGCGCCGCCCAATTCTGGGAGCAGGAGAGTGGCAGATGCGTCCTGGCTTCTGGGGGCGATTGTGTGTGTAATCTTACTTCTTTCGTGATGAAGCGGGGATTCGATTAATAGCTAGGATCAGCGGCGCAATTAAAATAACCCGCCAAGCGCAGATTGTCTGAACACACGATGATCACGCGGCGGAATCTTGGAGGGTTAGACGCCCTGTGCAAAGAGGCTTTTTAGGAGGCATTGTAGTTTGGTTTGGTCGCAGAAGCCTTTAATAGCACCGCATCTTAGATTAGAAGCCGACCTGAAACATTCATAACCTGACTAACGTGTAACAAGTCCCATGAGAAGTAGATCATTTTCGAGACCCTTACAAGTAGTTGCTCTGCACTTCGATAGTGCACACGTACGGAGTAGATCGAGAGTATTAAAGCAGCCGGATTTTTGTATCGTTATGCAGTCCGGAATACTCACGTCGCCTTGTATTGTTAGGTATAGTGCAACTATTCCCATCTAATACCCTGATGCCATGGGTGTAATAAAACTCACGACCACCTTTAATTGCCAGCGACATAGATTAGCTGACTTCAAGCTCGAGGTTTCCCATATGCTCAGGCAATCTCTTCAGGACCTCAACATTCATTTCTGTCCCCAGGGCCACCCCACAAGTCCAATGTTGAGCTCCGGCCCCGCCTCGAGTTCTTTAGCTTGGGCCTTGAGTTCATCTATGTCCCAGTTGCACCACAAGAATTTACCTCTAAGGAACCGTGCTTCGGAGCTTGCAAGCCAAAGATTGAAGCTTGCTGGCAATGATACTGTGCATGTCAAAAGTCAGCATCTTGACAGTTTCATAGCATTGCTAGGCTTTTGCTCACCATCGTCAAGCTTTACGTTCTCAACACTGGCGGCACCTCCAACGCTCAGATTCATCTCAGTGAGAATGACGCCAGGTTGGGTATGGAAGATACTCAAGTTTGGGTTCGCGATTGCCACGGTATCCCAGAGACGGTAGACTGCCATCTTGGCAACGCAGTATGAACCAAAAGCATTATTGACACTCAGATGCGCACCCCAGGAGTTGATGGCGATTGCGACAGCGTTGGGAGACGCGTGTTGAACAAAGGATCGAGATACCCAAAGGGCACCGGCGATGTTGGCCTGAATAGTGTCAAGATACGCGGCACCATCGGCCACTGTCACTTCCTCAATAGGCCCAACAGTTGCGGCGCTGTGGATTAGGACATCAATCTTTCCAGCCTGAGCAAACTTTGAAAATGCATTTTCCACATCGCTTTGTTGGGTGATGTCGGTGGGGATAATGATGACCTCAACCCCAGGGTACTTGTCCTCGATGAAAGCCTGATTGTCAGCAAGGGGCTTCTCCCGACGCCCCAAGAGGGCAATTCGAGAGGCGCCTGCCGCAGCATAGTAGCGGGCAGTCTCACCACCGATACCAGTGGTGCCGCCTCCCGTGACAATGACGGATTTGCCCTTGGCGGACACCTCATGGCGAGTCGGAAGGCCGCTTGGCTGGGCCTTGGTGTGCCATCTCTTGGTTGGGGACGGAAAAGGAGAAGTATCAGTCATGTTGATGGTAGCCTGTATGAATAAAGACGAATGGGCAAGGCCAACCCCAATGTATCATAGGATGGAAGATGAACATTATTTATATCACAGGCGTGTCTGCAGACTGAGTTCTCATGAGACTATAACGGACTGTTCAATTTGTGCACCTGCTGGGATTCATCATTGATCGGCTAGTCCGAATAACTTAGAGCTGCTAAGGAGACTAACTGTATAATTGATGCATTTTGATATTGATGTGGAAGGGATAAGATCTACTTGCTATGGCGATGGAAATGCACGGCACCGTATGCAGGCGATGTATACAATATGATAAAAAGCAGGCGACTATACACCTGATGTCTACGGTACCTGCTTTGGCGCACGATGCCACATAGCTCACCCCGTCCCGATTGCTTTAGTCTCAACTATCTAGCTTAGTCCTTTAGTCGGTTAGACGTCGAGCAGTGGGGAATACAAATTATACAATAGTGCACCGGCCGGAGTTTTCAATTTTGTAGTGCTGACAAATCCCTACTAATGCTGTGATGCCGGGTTTGTCGATCTATCCCTACCCGCGTGTCGCAAAGAATTACATCCTTTCTCTAATCTGAAGTATGTGTTTCTACCCGGCCGTTCTCAAATTGTCACTAGTGACACTCTCTTGGGGGTGAGGCCTACTTCAAAATGTCGGGTTATGGAGTAGATGGGCAAATTGTCTTGCGATGCGCACAATGCAACAAGCCCTTTGACAAGCGTAAGTAAAGCTCCTGCCCATCGCACTGCATGCTGAAGCTACCCATGTTCTAGAGTCTACACTCAAGCGACACTTCTACTACTGTCGGTCTCGAAAAACTGGCAGTAGCATCCGGGCTCGATCCTGTATTTCCTGTGCAAAAGGCAAAGCGGCCTGTGATAACAGCCGACCCCAATGCTCAAGATGCGTAGCTAAGTCCCTTAATTGCCACTACCCCGGCAATGCGTCCAAGTTTACTGGGGCAGAGGCTCAACGATACGAAATGACTCTGACCCCTACATCTGTTGCTAAATCCCCTCCTGTTACTAGGGCCCAAGATGCAGACAATCTAGATAATATGCTAGATATTGGTGTCTCAAACTTGCCTAACTTTGGTGACGGGGATATAGAATGGGATAATCAGGACATAGGCTTCGCCGATTTTCTCAACATGCAAATCATTGATCCTTCTCTCTCGAGTTCATTGTTGACGGACTCAACTCCCTTAAGCCAGACAGCTCCCAAAAAGCAAAATTTCCTTTCCCCTGAATTATCAATTCCCATTACGCCAACATCCACCGTTAGATCGCTTGTCCGGCGCCCCAAAATGCCCGCCGGAGCGCAGAGAATTACTAATCTGATTCTTCACATCCTGAAATCCTACCCCTTGATGATGCTACGTCATAATACCCTTCCACCATTTGTACACCCAACTACGGTATCTTCTGGTGTTGAGGATCCCCATATAGAGCCTCTGACAAACTGTATTAGCCTAGTGAATATGATGGCTAGCGGAGTACAAGGAAGTCGAAAGCTGTTCTGGCAAAATGTACGAACGGAATGCGAACGTCTGTTTCACAAGGTATCTGCCATAACTCTACAATTCCCCCTGAAATGAGAGAGTAAGTTGCTAATAAGTAATCCTTAGCATAAACAATTGCATAAGTGGGAGCTCTTGGCAGCTATGCAAGCCTTATCCATTTATATCCTCATAAGGTTGGATGAAGGCGAGACCGAGTACAACAATTCCGACTCTCTTCTTGTAAAAACTGTAATCGTAAGTCTAGTTTCTAAATGCCCCTCTTTTATCATGAGTTTAACGATCTAGCATAGGCAATAGCTCAACAACTCGGTTGCATCGATACAACATGTCATAAGCAATGCGGACTCTGTAACAACGGACTCCAATTCACCTGGAAAGAATGGATCTTCAGGGAATCAAGGCGAAGGTGAGCATCATTCTTGTGTGATCTCGACGAGATAATGCTGACTGGAACGAAGGTTAGGTATAATCTACAGAGTTGTGAATATGCTGATCTACTTTGAACCGGTGGCCATGTGCGACATGCCTTCTGAATTCATCCTAGCACCGCTCCCAGCAAAAAGGCAACTTTGGGAAGCAACAGATGAGTTCTGCTGGAAGGAAGAAAACCAGAGATATCCAGGCACCCAAATCTCATTTGGCTTGGCCGCAGACGGTAGTCTGGTCGAGTTAGATGAGGACCGATTGTCGTGTAGTGACGCTTGGTTGCCTTATCGGTCTACGGATGCGAAGAACCCGCCCAGCAGTACCGGAAATTGGGAAGAGTGGTGTGCAGGGATAGATGGATTTGGAGGACTTGTCATGCTTGCCGCCTCGTTGTTGGTATAAATCTTGCAGATACACTCAGTGTCCAATTTGTGCTCTCGTATGTGCTTAGGTAGCAAGGCAATTCTTGACGTGGCATGACCTGGGGATGGCGAGCATGACCGAGTATGATTGAAATCGTGTGCGCATGACAAGAGCTAGTAGACTTTGGTGTTGGTTTTATGAAGAAATTTGCTAGCTGCAATTGCAGATGCAGCACTGTGGCACTGTTTTGTTGGTGACCAACAGACAATAATCCCAACATACAAATACCTGTCTATAGAGATGGGCCGATTTAGGTAGTATACCTCGCTCCCTATTATGCATCATAACGCAACAACTTTCGCGAAGAATTCTGACAAGGTTCTTACAATCCAATCAGCTACGAGTGCTCCATGCCACACTTGGAGTAGGACCAACAATAGGCAGTATCATGAAGTAAGAACGCATCCGCACTATTAAGAGCATTGAACAGCACTATACTAAATTTTGTCGCCTGGTTAGAAAATACTTTGTTTTATTGCGGTTAGCGTCTCTTGGGGCGCCAAGGCTAGGAAGATAGGTCTGCATATGCCCAGAGGCAACAGAGGTTATACTGAGAGGCCCCTTTGACCCAGGGGTAAGAAAGCCCTCGTTTTTTACTCTTTCTAACTCTCTGAAACCTCTGCAGCCTTTGCAGAACCCCCATTTTGGAAACATAATGAAGACCAACCTAGCCGCCAGGCCTGGAAGCCGCAATTACGAGTGCTTCGCAGCAATTACATCCCCTAGTTTGGTCTTTGTTTTTAACTTATAGTCTTCGTAAGCCTTCGTAGCCCTTGGGGCAATTTAATATAACCCTGCAATGCATGGAACTGGGAGGCGTGTTTTGCCCTAGAAATGTACGATCCCTACGTTAAATATTAATCAATTTATCAATCAATAATTTTATATTTGATCCACCACAACGGTCATTTGTGAGACCACGGCTATTATTGCGAATGTGAGCTGACTAGCTTCTCTGCCCACGAACCCGAGGCGACAGCTCCGGAGGCTGCAGAGGTGGCACGAAAGCGGTATTTCGACTTGGGAAACGAAGGTTATCATCTAAGGGCGTATTGTTGGAGATCAGGGTATGTTGGTAATGTGAGCTAGTCTGTGGATAGCTAGTCATGGATGGTCTCCTACGTTGTTCTAAAAACGGTTCGGCCTCAGATTCCCGGACTAGCATCCTAACTGGCCCTTCTTCCCCATGAGTATGGTCTTCCAGGCCATTGTAAGCTACCCCCGGACTCCGCGCAGAAGAGGAAAAAGAGGGTGTTTCTGGTTGGTCGGAAAGATTCGTTCCAGGGTGGCGATGTTCGGATTGTCTCGAGTCTGCCCACTTGAGTGGACCAAAGGTTTGATCCTTATTGTTAGGGATAGGGACAGGATTCGGACAGCTCTCCCATTCATCTCTCGCGCCGTAAGCAAGCCCTTGAAGATGTAATACTTCGTTGCCTTTCCATTGGTCGGCCTTTTCCAACCCCTTTTCGCCACGAGAAAGCATCGGCTCGAGAGTAAAGAACACAAGTATGATGAGTGATCCTACGATATAGGTGAAGGCTAAACCGAAAACATTAACTGAGATGTATGAAGTGCTGAGAATCTTCTGTTAAGAATTGTTAAGCCAAGTTTTCTTAATTTATCTCTTGTTTCGATTTGGCTGTGGAATAGTCATACCTGGTTTTGGCAAACACTTTGTTGGCCCCGGTTTGTAGCGTTTCGATAAAATCTCGCGATGTTCTGATTCGTTGGGCCATTTGAGGTGTCGACGAACGAGGCTTGCAACATTGACAAGCTAATGTTCCACCAGTTGCCTACATCAAGTTTCCACTCCTCGTCGGAGATTGGGCCTTGTAATCCACTTTGTAGAGTGCGCTGAGAAGCCAAGGAATAGGATCCGAGGGTACTGACCGCTGCATCTAGACCCGGAGAATAGTGCTGAAAGATAGACAATAACCACAAAAAGCGGCTAGCATCAGTATCAGTAGAGTACATATCTGTTAACCCGTCTATCCAGTCGCGGCCGGCTTCGATATCAATGTTGAACAGCGATAGTGCACCTCTCACTGCATCATCATAGCTACTCAGAGGGCCACATGACGCATCATTCGCATCAGGCCCCTTGCAAAACTGGGTTTGCATCGTACAGCCAAGCGGTGACGCTGCCTCGGCTGACATGTAATATCCATCCATGTTGACACCCCGAAGACCGTTATCAGTTTCGTTCGACCGGACTTTAAAGCGATACCATGGATCGTCTGTCGGTTGAGTCGCTAAGACTCCGTTTCCGGAAAGAAAAAACAAATAAGTATCGGAATCCGCACGATACATATCGGGATTTGGCCGGAAGGTTCCTGCAGAGGGAGTACCGTTGGACATCAAAGCGGATGCGACCCTGCAGACCGTATTCTCAGCATTATGAGTTAAGTCAAAATGAATACTATTCCAGGAACATAAATATCAAACCAAAAGCTGACACTGCTGCAATGGCCATGTAATGATTTGAGTGTATACAAATAACACGTTCAAGGATGTTTGACTAATTGAATAACACTTACAGTAATCCATAACCAGAGAACCCCCATCCAGCAGCAGACTGCCTGATATTTTGAGAGTATACGTCCCTGACGATGACAGTGTAGTTACTTCCATCGCCGTCTAGAAAAGATGGCCCGTACTTATATCCAGTGTAATTTGAGAGACCATAGAGATCAGTTGGCTCACTCCGATTTTCTGTGATTAACGGTCCACAGCGGGCGGCGCGTCGATATAGGATGCTTTGGTCGCGTGGAAGGTTGACTCCTAAATCATCAATAATATTCAAATAGCCCGTGTCCAAAAAAAGGTTGGATGTGTTGCTCCGGCATAGGCCTTCGAACGGGCAGGTCGCATCCGTATTGATTATTGTTCTCAATTTGTTCTTCACAAAGAGCGGAGCTCTAACAGTGCCAGTGCTGTTAGGCGAATATACTTGTTGAGCATAGCTTGCAGCGTTGTTCACGATAGCCGACTTCCAGGGACCGTACACCTGTGCATATTCTTGTGTGCTTAGTCCAGTTATGTCAACGGTCCCACAATGACTACCATCAATCAATATCTCCTTTCTAGATAATGACGATATAGCGGAAGAAAAAATGCTAGCAATCGAGAAACCCGCGAAGCAGAGAACGGCATATATGATAAATGGGAGGATCCGTCGGAGACTTTTTTGTCTGCCCCAAGCATGTGTAATCTTGACGAGTAAGATCAAGCCAGATACCGAGGATTCTGTATTTCGAAAGATGGCTTGCCGTTGATGATGGACCATATCACATTTGTCGTGCGTCGAAAAGTGCCAATGGAGAAGTAAGCACGAGATGCGCCAGAAGCGAGTGGCAACCATCGTAATGAATACTGCCGTAAACGCGGTCAAGAGCCCTCCCGGCATCGGGTGGAGGGTCAAGGTTGGACCGAGTATAGACCCCTGGGACCAGTTGGTCCATAGGCCGAGGCGTACATGGTAGTTTGAGGTGTCGACTGGTCGTGTAGACAAGAGGCTGTCCGCCATAACGCGCCCAAGATTCCAATAGGTATGGTGTCGCGATTGTTTCGACGATGCGTGGAAAGGGCGGTACAAAATAGCGTAAGAGAATAATTCCTGGTGTACAAGAAGTAGTCTATAGCAGTCGGGGCCAACGAGTTGTCAAGAGTAGTCCATGGATGAAGGGTTCTGTATATAGTCAATGGCCTATGGGACCGTATCACCGCTTTCCACTTCAAGCATGAGATGAAAGCTGACATCGAGTGTGAGCGATGGAGAGGACTCAAAGAATCTTCGAGAGCTAAGTAAGTATATCGACTATTGGTAAATGTGACAAGGAATAGAGGTCTCAATCACTAATATTAACGACTCCTTGATACTCTATCTGCATTTCATTGCAATACCACGCACCCTTCTGATATTAATTATGTGCCACCAGGCATTGCGCTAGAGATTTAGGTGAGATGACCTGTGTCAAGGGGTTACATGAATCTCAAGTGCAAGTCACGTTTAACAAGAGATTTCAGAGCTTTCGCGATTAATACGCAATACGTGGCTTTGATTCTTCAGTTGACTGTTGGCGTTGCTACGTTGAAACTGCACATTGCCAAACGAGGCTGACACCAAACTCAACCTTCCTATTTCGGCGCCATCAGAGCAACCTTAGAATGAGCTTGCATATCAATCATGCATACAAGAGCTGACATCGGCGGCTAACTAGGTAGTCTTCTTGACAGGTGCATACGTAGTCCTTCGCCTCGTCCAATCATGATGTGGAACTATCTTGGGAAGGATTACGCCGGCCTGTTTTGAAAAATGGACATTAAACAAATTGTTCCCATCCTGAAAAACCAAGGATGTGATTCACCGAAAATGCACATCGCCTTGACCGCTGTCTCGCGGCGATATGTACCTATGGGAGGCGTTACAGCCCTCTGTTTCGGTCCCAAGTGGAGGCATGCAGAGCCGCAGGGTCTAGGGTCAAAAATTGGGGGCCCGTTGGGGACCCAAGAAAACCTATCGGGCTTTTCTGGACGCTCAAAAAAGCCTATAAACTTACTCCGTAGTTAAGCCTAAATTATTATAAGCCTAGCTACTTGCAGCGTGTCATAATTGTTAGGACTAAAAATAAAGGTAGATCTGATTCTAAACATTATATGTTTCGTTATACGATAGGAGCTCCCTTAGTAATGCCTGCTGCGCAAATCATGGGATTAGGTATTCGAATCGCGGGACTAACGAGCGAAGCGTAAATAGGGTTGTAACTATTAGCTAACCCGTACTGAGAACCTCTCCTTTTGTAAGGATGGCTTTATAAAAGGGAAACTAAGTGATCTTGAGCTGACTTTATTAAGACTAATTTAAGTCTAAGCTAACCTACCTAAGCTGTGCCTAAGCAAAAGCGTCGAACGGTGATATGATCCCGAACGTCGAGGTTAATGTAATATAACACAATGATTAGATGAGCACACATACCGTCCACATATAGCCTCCCCATCATGTAAGCAAAAGCTTTAAAAAGTATAAAAAAAGGCTTATTTTTTTTAAAGGCAAGGCGTTTACGATAAGCGCTGGCCCATTGGCCTCACTCTAATATATGAATATCTATATCTGAGTAAGAGGCTTTTATCTTCATATGCCGGGAAATTGCCTCGCTAGTAGTCTCCAGTATGTAAAAATGACACCGCTTACCTGCCAAGCACAGACAGCCAACCAAAGCCATGTGTTTATTGATCATATGTGGAAAGGACATGATCATGATGGAGCTGTCTTTCATGCAAGGGCAAGCTGGAGATGTTGGGATTTTGCCGACTGCGGAGCTATTCTAGGTGCCCGTCTCTACGATTTGAGCGTTCCACCTATCTCTTACTCTCACCCTCACCCCCTTAGACCCTAGCTTTGGGCACATTACATGGTAATCGTGCTTAAAAGTCACGTCGTCTTCATTTGTCTTAAACAGTTCTAGATCCCAACGCGCCATTACACAAAGGAGGGCCGCTATCTCTGCATTTGCAAGGTGACGACCAATACAGACACGCGGTCCACGCATGAAACTCAGCATAGAGCGGCGGCGGCGGGCAATCAGCAGGGACATCTCATCGTGCCTTTCAACGTGCTTCTTGGTTGGATACATGTCTGTGGCATCGGGGATGCTAGTGGCCGAGACCCATCTATCTGGGTCAAAAGTCCAAGGATCCGGGAAGAGTGACTCATCGGTATGGATGACCAGAGTAGACACACTAAGAGATGTTCCTGGAGGGAAAGTATATGTCTTCCCACGCTCCTTGTCTTTATAAGTAAGCGGCTCGTCAGGACAGACACGCGGATTCCGGCCTGTCAGTCCAAACGTGAGCCGGTGTGTCTCTTGCGCGATAGCGGACAAATATGGAAGACGCTCGAGTTCTGCCGCGGCTGTGGGTATAGTAAACCCACAGCTCCCCAACTCCGTTCGCAGTTTCGCAACAATGTCCGAGTGAGTGAGAAGATGATAGTGTGCTACTACGAGCGAGAGGGTAGGCGAGTACGTACCCGCCATCGTCATGAGGACAGCCTCGTCCTCTAGCCGCTGGGCAGACTTTTCAGCAGCTGGAAGTTCCGTGCTTTCATAGAGATGTGTGAAAATAGATGATGAGTTATTTAAGGAAGACCGACCGGCTAATACCTCGTCTATTTGAGCCCGGATGCGGCGGCGAAATATCATCATTCCGTGAGCGCCTGTACTACCACCGGAGAGCTTCTGCAATAGCTTGCGGACCCAGCTAAAATGAAACATGATCTTGACACTGCCAAGTACAGAGACGACATTGTTACGTCTAACGCTGGCGAGTTGCAAGTCACCTAGAAGATTCGGGTCATTGCCAAAGCAATATTTGTGTACCACGCTGTTTTCCAAGTTGCATTCTATGTTAGAACGATCATGGGAAATTCGAGGGTCAAAGCCAACTCCTTACTCATTGCAGAATGCAAAGTATAAGTCGAATAGATTAAGTACCTGCCCGCTTGCTTTAGCATTAGCAAAAATATCTTCAATCTGCGCTGCTTTGGACGCGAGATCTGGATCGAGACGGCGGATACGCTGCTGGGAAAAGAAGGGGTTTAATGCTTCACGCCGATTACGATGAAGGTCGTGGGTAATGGAACCGCCGATGGAGGAGCTGATGCCTAAAGATCGACTATGCTTTGCGTTTTTATCGCGTCTATGGCCCGGCCCTGGCGCATATATAGTGTCGATGAATTCGGGATCCGATATGGACACGTCGTTGGGTCCAATACGGACAACGGGTCCTAATTGAACGATACAGCATTAGGTCTCGATTCTGGCCAGTTGGCGGCAACACAGAAGATAATTACCATATTGGTCATGAAGCCCCTTGATCTTGAAGGCATATTGAGCCGGTTGAACGATATCTGGATCTGCTGGTAAAGTATGGCTTCATAGGGGGATAGGGGCACATAGAGTACCATAGTAGCACTCATACCAGTACGTGAGCGCTGCGAGTTTTGGACCAGGTAATTTGGCAAGGGGGCTCAAGAAGCATCGCCAGAGAATCAGGTACGAAAGGCATCCGACTCCCACTAACAGTGGCAATCCGTGCAAGAATGAGAGTGCATCCGCCATTTGCTTCGTGGATGGAAGGGTATGAGGTAGGTAGGCAAGCTTGCAAGGTGACGGCACATGGAGATACTTTGAGTTTGTTCGATTCCGGAATATTATCACGTACCTATGCAACGCTGGTGAAAGTGTAGGCACCTAAATGGGTATGGAGGGTGCTACGAGCACGTCCCTCCAATACTTTTCCTCGCCCCCGTAACATTTTGAAGTTCTTGAAGCACAGCACATGAAGGACCCCGCTATCTATATTAGGTACCTAAATTGGTAGGTCAAACAGGTGCATAAATACGTATGTACCAGGTAGGTAGTTGTAGCTAAGTAAGTACTCTATCACCTGCAGTAATCCTTATGAAGACTGAGCGAACCTCGGATTGAATTCCGGCGTCCCGCGGCCACACATACACTAACAACATATTACAACGGTCAACTCTGCTTGTTCCGACGATCGGCATTGAAACTTCCTGTCCTGAACTGTTCTACAAGGTTGGAGCTGTATCATAAACTACTAACACGCTCTTAACTTGTAGACACAGTACGGCTCAAGCCAAGAAGAACTTGACAGAGCCATAGGATCACCCGGTTCAAAGGTAGTCAATGGTATTGATATCTCACCCATTTGCGAGAGAATTTCTTGGTAGATTTCTATGTTTGAAATGCAATTAGTATGTATTGCACCAATCGTATCAAATTAATATGACCTCAAGGACTCATAGTCCCAGATGGCTTACATCTTCCATGTCCGTGTAGAAGGATACAGAGATGTGAAGATCTCAAACTTTGTTCGGTTCTCTGGAAGTCGGGTATGAAATACTGTATTCATAATTTCGGAATATCAATCACTATGAATATTACGTCGTACGCTACACATGATAGCCGTAATTGCGCTAATGACTCACTCCCCACCTCTACGTCACAATATCTATGTTCGATAAGCATCAATATGGCGGTGAACAGTTGTCGAGGCTACTACAATATGCCATAGCATCGCTACTACGTAGGTATAATGAAATCTTTTTGACGCGCGGAGAACCAACGTTTACGCGACCCTCCATAAGCGATAGCTAAGATTCATTATTTTATACTCCATAGTCAGCCTTAGCCGAATTTTTCAAGCAGGCTGTGTCCGACTTCTATGTATGATACGTGGGACTGTTATTGCCTCGCAGCCTTACTTGAGTCACTTCCATAGTAACTTGGAAGTACAATACATTCCCCATGTATCTATATACTTTTTAAGAACAATCTTGCGTCACATATGCTGTTCACCCACTAATTTAATACAAACACACCAATCACCCACCACACACCAAGGTTTCATTCAGAGATATTCTTTCTCAGGGAGGGTAGAATGACGCCATAGGTCCTGCTACAGTTGTCGAAGTATTGGTGCTCTAGGTCCAAGGTACCATATTTGTTGGTAATCATGCAGCTTGTCTGTGCACCAGCCCAGTCTCTCAATGCTTCCCAATTACGACGCTTTCGCAGATATTGGAATTTACCATCGCCACTACTACCATAGTTACTATGAGGTATGGACAAAGGGAGTGAGTCATCAGCGGAACATATGACATCCCGTAGAAGTGCAGCCAGGCAGTGCATCGAATGTCCGAACTTGACATCGAGTTGTTCATCACGTGCTAATTGCAGCATAGTGTGGCGTATTGTCTTCTATATCATTGTGAATAGTCAGAACAATCAAATTAAGCCGCTATTCATCGATGACACGAAGACACCCACCAAGCAGTGCATTGAGTGATAGCCATGCAAAGGGTGCAGGCCCATGCTGGAATTACTTGGGTCCTCTGCGCCTGGCTGGAAACCCCATCGGGAGAGCTCAGCTTGTGGCATTGAAATCCAGCCAATATCAGGATTGAGGGCATCCCAATTACGATCGACCTTGTCCATATCGTCGACAGTGGTGGCATGATACTCCCACACGTATTGGACAGGCATAAAAGCTTCTTCGTCTATACCTGGTGGGACTGAACAGGTACTATGTTAATCCTTTGACTCTCTCAGGAGGGTTATTTTAAATCAGGGGTAGTCAAAAGAAATGATTTGGGAGTTTGCCAAAGGGACTAGAGTAGGTGTTGGTCTCAGTTTCATCGGTACTACACATGTATGTGTGGCTTCCAGAGAACATGAGTGCCACAAAGGCAATGGAAAGGACAACATTGAGGGCAGTGGATATGATCATAATAGTCGGTGATCTTAGAAATCTGATGCTGAAAATCGTTTTTTTTTATAGATGTACCAAGCCCTCGGTACCACTATCCGTCAATTCATCTTCAAGGTAGATATCAAAAGTCAAAGGAGCTGATTCAGACATGGGTAGCTTATTGTAGCGAAAATAGTTACTCAAACGATGAAATCTGGCTTCTAGTGATGCTTCAAATAATTGTAGGGGGTTATTAGGAGAATCACGGGTAGGTAAGCCACAGAAGCCCAAACGGTTATATATAGGTAATCATCTAGAACATACGCGAATTCAATCAATATCATACTTGATTTATGCAGGGCTCTAAAAGACACGTACTGTGATGGTCTCAATATGTTGTTGTCATACCTAGTGCATGTGTAGCTCCTAAGGGGTCTAGGTTGATCCTAAATAATGAGATTTGAGGTTTACCAAGCAACGGGGGGAATCGCCCATGGACATAAACGCAAATGGGTACGTAGAATTGATGATTCGAAAAGAACCGCGAGTTTTCAGGCACGTATGACATGACAGGTTGTTCTTGTGCTAAAAAGCTACTTGCGCGTTGGCGGTCATTTCACAGAAAAGCAAATTACCTCCATGAAGGCTGCATCCCTTTCAGCGTTGACCCAACACCAACTTGCATATGCACCTGAACAAGGAAAACCCAACTGGTCGAGCCAACTATAGTTCAGTACTTTTATCTTCGCCTAATTCTACGCATGATAAAAGTTACCGTACTAACAGGAGCTACACACTGGTACAATCTCCATGTTTTGAATAAGAGCTCTGGCCCGCAAGAAATGTCACTCTATTAGCAAGGTGGTGTGAGAAGAAAAAGCCATATGCAAGTTGGTGTTAGAGCAAATCTCAATGGAAAGGTTTGTCGCAGAATTATCTGTATTAAGTACTTGGAGTCCGACTGGAATGGTTGTTGGCTTAAGAGGGAGGGGGCGCCAACAAACAGAGCCTACCTAGACGTACATGCCAGGTAGGTATGTAGACCAGCTGCTCACTAACTCAAATATGCATGAGCCTCAAATACGCACGTCTGTCATACCCCAATGATAACGTATGCTACCTAGACGCCGTCGTCGGCAATCAACTGATGGTATGATCCTTTGACACTACATCAAACCACCCTGTACTTTGATGCCACACTTCTATATCGGACACAGCACCTCAGTCGTCGCATAAAGTTCAACAATATATGCATAGGAAGTACCGGTAGCATATCATTTTCACCAGACCCTTCACCTCCTATTATGGGCGGTGGCTGATCTTGTCCTACTTCATAGCGCAGCACAATAAATTATTTCCCCTCACCATGTACGCAACACATCTCACAATTCCTTCACGAAGATCTTCGTAACAGTCTTTCATCAATCAGGATCAGATTTGCGATCAGAGTACTTCAATTGAGATTTCCCTCTCTCTCTCTTCGAAGATGGATACCCTTGATACACCATCCAGGTCTGCGGACAAGGGGCCAATGACTTACTTGTCAACAAGTGAAGAAGGAAGGACTCCGGCAACGTAAGTAGTAGTTTTTGATTTTCATGGCTCACCATACTGATTCTGGAGATAGGATTATCGCTATTGGTGCCGTATTTGGCGCGCTGCCAGCTCTTTTTGTCTTCTTGCGTTTCTATTGCCGTACTCGGATCACCAAAGCTGGACCGGGTGTAGACGACTGGTTTATGCTCTCGGCCTTCGTCTTGAACGTCGGACTCGGACTCATGCTCATCATAGGTACTTATTCAAGGGCTGTCGCAAGGTCGATCATCTTGGGAGCAGTACAGATATCTAACGGAGAACAGGAGCTTCGCTTCATGGTCTAGGACAACCGACACCCCAGGGTTGGGGACCTAAAGATTATTTCTGGGTAACAGATGACGCTGAAATTTTGACGGAGAAGGTGAGTAGGACCCTATACTCTAATTCCCGTACCCAAATTGTATCCGGGCGTAGCTAACATTTGACAGATCTTTTACGCTTTTATCTTAACGCAAAGCGTAGCCTTTGGTTTAGCAAAGCTCTCGATCCTATATTTCTATCGGCGAATCTTTTCTAGTCGCACGTTTCAAGTCCTTACGTCTGTTATGATTGCCGTTGTTTGTGTCTGGTCCATTGGCTTCTTCTTCGCCTACCTGTTCCGCTGCGGATCTAATTTCTGGGCACTATGGGCTCCCCTTCAGTATCTAATTAAATACTGCTATGATAGCAAACCTCTATTCTATACGCTCTCTATCTCGGATGTCATTACGGATTTTATCATTCTGAGTCTTCCACTTTTCTGGGTAAGCAAAGAATCGGGAGGCTGATATCACTCATCGTCACTGAACTCCATAAGACGGTGTTATATTAACAAGAATGGATTTAGGTCTGGAGGTTGAATACGTCCAGGGCCAAACGGCTCGCTGTTTCTGGGGTGCTCCTTCTCGGAGCATTGTGAGTTCTTCAAAAAGACCAATTGCGCATAAGCTTACGAATATCTCAGAGAAATCTCTACTGGTATCGCTCGGCTGGTCGTTTATGTCAACCAATCACAAGGTATGCAACAGTATCAACCTCAGTCGGGACTGCTAACAAAGTATAGATTTCAAAAAGAACGCGGACGGTATTGGACATCTTACAACTCTGATGGTGTGGTCCATGGTTGAAATGAGCATCGCTGTCATCGCTGGCTGTCTTCCTACCATATGGCCGCTTGTCAACCGCATATCACTTGAGGGCATGATGCAGACACTACGAAGCGCCCTGTCACTCGAGAGTCTTCGGGGGTCAACTATGTCAAGCGAGAATAGCACAAGCCTGCCTGCTTATAACGATCAGAAGGATAGCATCTCGGCAACGAACAGTCAACCGCATTGATATTCGCGCTCCGCACTTTGAAGAGGTTTCCATGTATTCTAGACTACTATGTGCGGGACGAGGTAGTTAAGGTCAGATAGGTTTGTGGTCAAATGCTGAAGAAGAGGCATGTATGATGACAATATCATGACATTCGCAGAACTGCTGAGCGTGATTCACGATCTATCATGCACTCCTAGTTGACTATTCCGGCCTCTGGTCCTGTCTTATTACTAACCATACACAATTCTTATAATTGGTGTGTTAGCAATGACTTAGAGAGTTTGTGAAGGGTTAGAACAGTATGATAGAGTTTTTGAGTCTTGAGCTCTCGAAGAGTAATGGTACGATACCGAATACAAAGCTGTGGATATACGGAGTACCCATCTATAATTCTAGTTTTTAAAGAGAGGGTCGCGATTGTAAGGCTTTTAACGCCTTGGGAACCGCCCCTTACCCCCCCAATAATAGAAAAGGGTTCGAGAGAGGAGTTGGCGGCCCACAATATCCACAAAGGATTTATATTTCGTTTAGGGTATATCTAGCAGTCCTCGAGGACAGCGCTCCGCACAAGCAAAACAAAACAAATAAAGCCCTTTTGACTGATTTTAACTGATTTGGCTAGTTTTCGTGCTTGACTTGGCTTAGATACTTGCCAAATATATAGGCCAACGAAAAATTTAGCGCTCAGCGCTTTTTTTTCACTCCGAATGGCGGCCCAGAGGCCTTCGAATGTCTTCGTAGCCATACAGCCATACAGCCATACAGGCTATACAGGCTATGATACACTAACGCAGTCAACGCGGTCAACACGATAGCTAGCGAAGTTAGGTAATCTTAGGTGGGTGGGTAGGTAGGGGTAGGGGTCATATTAGTCAGCGAAACCTTTGAGTCAACAGCCAACCTTTTCTTATCAAAAAACCCCTGTAAAAAATAGAAAAGAATACAAGGAATTGCTTGAATTATTTGCAATTAATTGAACAAAATAATAATCGTCTGTTCGATCTGAGAAATAATTCAGATAATTTTTTTTTCGTTGTTTTGTTTGTTTTGACTGGTCAAGTTATCTGTCAGTCAAACCAAATATTGTTTTGCTTGTGCGGAGCGCTGCTCGAGGACCACTATGTCTGCCAAACTACGACGAGAATTCAGGTTCAAAGATTGACATTTGTTCTTCGAACTGAGCTCTCACACGTATTCCCAAGCACTAACTTCAGTAGCACTATACGTCCTCATTTCAAATGGTAAGCAATCGGCAGTATAAGGACCGAGGAATATCTGATAAACGTCTTCCAACCCAGCAACCGGACACAACAGCCAGTTCTTTCCAATGAACGACAGCACCGTTGGAGCCCCTCCAGCGTCACTTATTGCGCGCTGAAATCCTCTGGTTAGGGCGCCGCCGGGCAGAGCAGCGGAGTGAGCTTTAGTGTACGCCACCGCACCGTTTGCCTCGACATAGACTAAAATTTACCGGTTCAGTAAGTGCATATTGATAGACCTATGGACAGAAAGATTTGTTTCTACCTTGCTGTCCGCCCTCCACGCCAACAAGCAGAGAGACGGTGTCGTTCCCGCCCACGAATACTGTACGAGAGCCCGGGAACGCCGAACAGTCGAGGCCCTCTATATCAGGTGGGCAATACGCCGTGGGATCTTTACCGAGCCAGAAGTAGCCGTTGTTGGCATTGATCCCGTCACCAAAGAAGAAAGGCGAGCCCTCCGCCGTGGGTGGCCGCCAGACACCGGCGGTCCAAGGTCCTGGCGGCGGCGGGTACGACCGGGATGTGATTGTAGCCGCACGGGCTACGGCGACGTAGGTGAAAATAGTTGGAATGATCCTCATGGCTGCTGTGCTGGTCTTATAGTTTAAGAATATTCGAAAAATGCGTGCGTGGGATAGAAACTGGTTGATCAAACAATGGCGACATGAGCGAGCTGCGGAGAGAGAGTTGGGCATCCTATGGTTAAGTATATTTATTACCGTTCATTGCTGTTGGGTCCCCCCTGCCTCGGACAGGCATAATTATATTTGACGGTTAGTTCTTTATCATTTCCATAATGGTACGTTACATGGCAATTCATACGTGTGAACCAAAATTCTGAGAACGTTGCATAACCTTCATTAGAATATGTCGTCGCTAAGAGCACAGAGTTGGCTCGAACGGCCGGTTAATATATCAGCGTACCATCACTGTCAGAAGATGAATCATAGGTAATTCTACTGCAGGCCCCACCAATCTTTGCAGAGGGCCGGGTAACTTGGTAGCATTAGGACCCCTAGCTCGCTAGACTAGGCATGCTGAGTTGCATTATGGAAATCCCGGGGAACCATCTATGCAGTGCATCCATTCAAATACTGTTGGCTCCAAAAGTGGTATTAATGTTGTAGGAGTAATAGAGATGGGTAACTAGCAGTCACTGTGAGGGGTAGTAATATACACTGTACGCCGTACCTGCCCTACACACGGCTAAATCTCCCTACCACCGAGCACCGCCGAGAGTAAAAACGCCAGACCTTTTCTTTTAATGCTATATATAAAGATTTTAAGCTAAAAAAAAAGAAAAGAAGAAAAAAACTATTAAGGTTTGTAACTACTGGCAAATCTATATAACGCTGCAGTAGTGGGATTGCCGGAGTTCTGCCGAAATGGGCCCCGCCAGCCTGCCTAGCCGTCACACTGTGTACATGGGAAGTAAGTATCTAAGTATGCAAGTAGGAAAAAGATACATATAGGCAGGCTTTAGAAAAGGGGACACACATTGCACCGTTAGGCTTACATCGTCGAGTCTAGGGATACTGCTAGGGCATCAATGGATGACGTGGGTTGTCTGGTTATTGATCATCAGTGCTAGTGAGCCTAGAAAGCCTTGGCACCATCGGAAACATGCATGGAAATCTGCCGTTATATAACATGCAAGACATGTAAACTTACAAGATAGCCAACTTCGTGGGTTTTCGAAAGTAATGCATACGCGGCAATCTTAAGACACTAGCTCTCAACAAAAACTCCATTAAACTTATTAATACTTTTCGATTTACTGGGATTCTTAGTCACCCTTGTGTATCTATAGAGAAGCCAACAGGGTCTTAGTAGGTGTCCATGCAGTGTCTTAAACTACATAGTATCAGATCAGTTGTCAAGTAATGTCAAGCAATGCCAAGCAATGCCTGACAACTGCAAGGAGCAAGCCTCATCAGACTACACTAGTGCAGCTCTTTCATTTCGCACGACTTCAGCAGTGCAGGGATTCGCTAGGGGTTGTGATTCCAGTCGATTGGCTCCGAGATCGATTCCCGGCTGCGAGTACTTGGAAACTGGCATACCCCCACTATATATCGCTCTTAGGCCTTAATGGTATGCGTTATTGCGCATATCCCATACCAAAAGATATTTTAGAGCTACTATAGCTGTTTTTTGCTATGATAGAATAACAGGGGGCGAAAAGACACAGACAGTGCCACTTTAGCACCGTTCCGTCAATAGCGCATTAATCCCAGTTAGCTACCACCTTTCGCGGGTCGACCCGTGCGGTTGGGGCCGCTAAATCGCAGGGGTTGCCACCGAGCCGGAACTTGGCTGCCCTATCAGAGCACAGCAATCTAATCGACGTTTGGATTAGCAGCGTGTCCCTGCTTGCTCGATAACCCTAAGTTCCATGGGTTTATGATCTCACTTTTTGCTGACATGTGATCTCCCTTCTAGGCACAAGATCATACCATCTTCACTCCCTCTAACAACATGATCACCATCTGCAAGCCCCCTCAGGCCGGACATCCAAGTTCTTGCAGGACCTGATTGCTAAGTCTCCCTATATATCACAACAATTTTATCATCAAATTAACTTGGTTTAAACTTTCGAGAAAACTTTACGGCTAATATCCTACCTAAGTCGCATACTGAGCACCTCACATGCAATAGTCCCGTGACAATCGAGAGCGCCTACACCCATTGTGCTTTCTTACACCTTCCACCTGACTCATTATCGTGTTCAATAGGAGCGAAGGATCCGCAATCTAAGAAATATACTGGCAAGATACTAATTAGAAGTAGGCATGTGAGTATGGAGGGAAACGGCCGACACATCTTGACCTAGCACAGCGCATTCAAGAAGAGTTTCGGAGTCTTCAACGAAGGGAATGGGGGACGATATTACCGCCTGTAATTTCTTGGCATTTTGAACCCTAGATATGCTTTCTAATAGATGTACGATAGTAAGACGAAAATGACAACACGAGTAACATGCCCGATTGGGTTCTGAGCGAGTTCTAGTTCTATATGACACTGCACTAAGTGGTTAGGGTACGAGCTTGGCAATGGCATTTCATAATATGGCTTATGAATAAACACGAGAGAAATGTGTTGCTTGTTGGGTAAGTAGGCTTAATGGTTATAGAAGCAAGCTGTTTAGTAGGAGAGTGTGGTGTTATAAAGTTAAATTAGTGAATAGAATGGCATCTTAACACGACACAATATTATGCAAGCCAGGTAATTAAACTAAGTCAAATGCTCTTTCGCATTGCTTTGACATTTATGTACTGTAGCCCGTCAACTTACAAATCATTGCGGGAGACATAATATCATCTCTTTTAGTCAAATTAGACTCAAGTTCAATATAGTACATGCCGTGTAGTGACTAGAACATGACAGCTATCCCAGTATAAGTGACTATGTTTTAGCCGCGTTGGTCCGGCCGAGTGAGGCATTTCTATCTAATATTACCAATTACTGTTATGTGAGTCGGTAGGTATTATATACCTGCCTTGTCCTGTGTCAACGTGATTATTTTTCTATTAGGATAGTAAATGCCATATATTGCGTCTAGATACTTGCGCGCCGTGGTGCCATTGTCCGGCGGAGGGCCTTTTTAGCCTCTATTTCCTGTACAAGAGGTAATACGCCTTTCTCCTTTAGACGGGCGAGGAAATCTTGTCCGTATTTGACGCTTCTTTCGTAGATCTCATCAAACTTTCCGAAGTCTAGCGTCCCATACTCATCAACAGGGGGGCGCATATAGATACACCCTGGCATTGTCTTGGCTCTCTCGAGTGCATCGACACTGGAGACATAAGCTAGTCGACCCTGTATCTCAGCCAAAGTTGGAGGATTTGGTGTCGATGATAAGGGATTCCACCTGTTAAAGAATGCCCACACGCCCGAGAGCGTATCTCCATAGGTTTGGGGGGTATCATCATCAAGAGAGCCGACATCAATAGCGAAGATAACGTCCACGCCGAGTGATTTCATGTGTGACACGGTCAGGTTATCGATATAACCTCCGTCTAATAGCATGCTGCCCTCATCGCAAAGCGGAGGTAATAATCCGGCTAAGGACATGGATGCACGGACATATCGCCAAGCGTAACCACTTGTATGTATCTCAGCCCGACTCTTACTTATGTTGGTGGTATTGCAATAGAACTCTAGCCAGAAGTCTTCAATCTGATGCTTACCAAATGTCTTAAAGATTCCTCGATTGAACTCGTGACCCGTGGTGTAAGAGGCGGAGGGGTAAGTCAGATCAAGGGCAAATCGCCACATACTTGACATCCTCCCGGCAAACTTTTTGGCCAGGCCGTACATGGGCACAATATCAGCGTGGCGAGCATAAAGCCCACCCATAAAAGCACCCATGGATGTGCCACCAACAATATCAATAGGAATACCTGCTTCTTCTATGGCTTTGATTACTCCAATGTGGGCAATACCTCTCGCACCACCTCCACCAAGTACGAGACCAATGGACTTGCCGCAGAGTCTTCTGGCTAGCCTCTGAAAATCTCCTTTGAAGGGTGTATCGGGAGAATAATATGGCCGTTGACGGATCCTCCGTGTAGTATACCTTTGTATTTCAGCTTGCAAGGTCTGGACACGTTCTTTTAAAGTTTGGCCACCTTTCTTAGCTGGACCGCCTGGAGGATGAACTGGAACGGCATTTGCACCGAAAGACATTTGCATGTGGTAATGGCCACCATTGATCCAAACACGGTTTTTCAACCAAGATCTAGTTAAGCCTGGCTTTGAATCGCGATCGGCATGTAGAAGCACAAGTGTTTTCCGAGCAGTTGACTTTGTGCCAAGCATAAATCTTTCGTATTCGCCGATTTCAGGTGAACTTTCTGCTAATCCCACAAGAAGGATACAATCTGCTTGGGTGATACAGGTTTGCGTCCAAGGAGCGGCGACACTTGTGTCTATCCAAATTGCATTAGCTTGATATCTCAATATAGGGATTGTGATCCTAGTAGAAGGAAGCTTGAATCAGGAAAAAATTAGAGTATTATTGTGCCCTCATTGACAGCGCTCTGGAAAAGGTGTTCATCATGACAAGAGAGGAAAGGAATAGTATTCTTTTGGGGCTATGGACTTACCGGCCACATAGACCACGAGTCCATATTTCTCTTCCAAATCTGCAAGGTAATGTGACAACTTCAACTTCCCCATCTTGTTAAAAGCGTGTTTCCCGAGATGGCTGAGGATTGCAGACTGGTTCAGGGATGTGGCACCGTTCAAAGTCCCAACCTGTGAGAGGGCGTTCATGAGGCGAGCTCCAAACTCGACAACCGGAACGCCAGACCTAATAGGTAGTATCGCTACTGTTCGTATGTTCAGAGTCGATGAACTCTTGTTGATCGAAGTGCCCGTTGCAGCATCCGTTCTCGCATAGGTGCTGGGATTATCTACAATAAGTCGCATCCGTGAGGCGATCATCTTCGAAATCTTGATGGTGATGTTGGGGTGCTCTTGGGCAAGGCTGTTGAAGAGAGTACGGGGGAATTTGACTAGCTCCGTATCACGGATAGCATGCAACGTTCCAGTGCGGGTAGACTCGGTCATAACTTCCAACTCACCGACGCTATCACCTTGCCCAAACTCTGCTCGGACATTCATCCCTCCATCCCGTCTATCCTCCACTAAGCGGAGCCGTCCATTGAGAACAAGGTATATAGCCTCACTTTCTTCGTCCTTATTAAAGATGACCTGACCAGCATCAACTTGAAGCCACTCGAGGGCAAAATCAATATGGAGCAATAAACGTGGGAGCAAGCTAGTCAATCTCTTCGCCATTGTCAATAGGACAATCGGGTATCTCTCTACTATCTTTTCAAGGGTTGACCGAGGAATGAAACCGACATACACATCGGTTTTCGCCACGACATCAATGAATGATCGATAGGAAGACACTGTGCTGATATAGCCCGCGATTCCGCCTGGTTTGACTAAACCTACGCGACGACGTTTCGCCTGTGCCGCTTTTTTACTGTCGGGTTTATTTCGAGAACCATTGAGATCATTCGGCAAGCCGAAACTGGACGGTGCTCGGGGGGGTGCATGGGATGCATCTGCCTGATGCATCGCATTAACGGAAGTCTTACTTGATGAACTCAGGATCTCGCTGCCAGGATCATCGGAAGGAACACATATATCCAAAAATCCGTCTATCACGTAGTATAAGCCCGGACTTCTTTCTCCCTGCTCGACTAGGATAGAACCTTGGTTGAAGAAGACTATTTCAACGTCCTGCTTCATTTCGGAAGCTAGAGCTTGTACGCTGGGAGTTGCACTCATCGACATCCCGCCGGACGTCATAGATTCGGAATCCCAATCCGCGGAACCGTCCAAAGAGGACATAAATCCAAAAGCATTATTACTAAACACTGTCTTTTGCCTTCTACCATCATACGTCACAAATCTGGGGGAGCCTTCAACGGAATCCTGGCCCCTCGACGATGTGCCGCTAGCTTCCATACCTAGAGTTTTGAAGACACACTCTAGGATGGAAAGGCGGAATAGGTTATCCTCATCGACAGACTCTCGGGGATCAATCGATAAACGCGCCCGGTTTTGGGTAGCGAAGGGATTCAAAGCTCTTTTTGCTAAAGGGCTGACATTGTCTTTACTGAGGATATCGGTTGATTGCCAGGGTTGGGTCAATGGAATCTCAAGCATGCCAGGCGAATAAGCACTGCCGCTCCGGGCCATCTGGACATTAGCCAAAAGGTCACCAGGACTCGGTGTATGTATTGAGCGCCTTTCCTGCGGAGGCACGATGGTGGACGCGACGACGGTCTGTGGGCGAGCCCGAGACATGGCTTGCAATGCTGCTTCCTTTCGCAGACTTGTGGACGATCTACGACGATGACTGGTCGTAGACGCATTATGTAAAGCAATTCCTTTGCTGATTTCTTCCTCCCGCGCCCTTTCGCGTTCATGGCTAAACTTTTCTTTAAGCCGTTCTAGAGCATCACCTCGAAGAATGTTTGGCAGTTGCCAGGTCGTGAATTTCATCATACTCTTCTCCGTATGGAGCACTTCATTGGTTAATCCAAGATAATTATAGGCCGTGGCTAGAGTAACACGTTGAAACCTAGACAAAATGACATGTACAATGTGTGCCGTCGCCTTAGGATACACTTTAATTAAGCGTCGAAAAGCGCTAGCGGGTATAATGGCGATGGTGGTATCGGTTGTGGCTCTCGCGATGATATCTGGATGGGCAGAAGTAGGTATTCTCTTAACCGATGGCCGCTTAGGGTGTCGTGGTATCGGCGAGTCGTCCAACGAAATAGGTGGTATTCGTGGGAGAGACGTTTCTTCATGTATAGTTGGTCTAATAGTATCGCTTTCGCTGGGGGCAGATAAACTTTCTACTGGTACGTATGTGGCGCCTGGCTTGTCCAGAAATGCGGCAGTGTTGGGAACTTTTGTATCGGATGGCATTCGATGCCTTGTAACCCGGTCCATCAAAATCGGGTCTGAGGAGTCTTCCAACGGTGCCTGAAGGCGCACATCCTCTGTGAATAATGACATAATTGAAAAGAGAGAAGACATAGGGTTTCCATTTCGAACCTCCGTGAGAAGCTGATACCGCTGCTGACCAGGAAGCATGCTCCCCTCATCTTCGCTAACTGATGACTCTAAAGAAGAGCTCAGACCCATGGCCGAAGTGGTTATGTGGCTCTGTTGCGAAGATTTTACGAATATCTCAACCAGGCCATCCACAACAAAACAAAATCCCTTTTCATCTTCGAGGTTGAGTGTCTCGCCCGCGATCATCTTTCGCGTTTGCATGCTCCTGGTTAGCTCGTGAAATACCGGGCGTTCTAGGTAGCCAAATATCTTAATGGCATCAAGGAACTCATCCACGTAATTGGACAGCCCAGCTTTTACGCCTTCCTCGCGAGTACCTGGGAAGGGATCCAACTCGGGCTCCTTACGCTGCGGCTCTGGGGGGAGACGGGAATACATGTTTAAATACCGGTATCGGACGACCCATGAGACACCGGAAAACATGAGAAATAATATTAGGGCCCTGGGACATGTATTAATAAGTAGAGATCTAGTATGGAATGTGAGGGTCAAGTACAAGGTTGTAGCATTCATTGTTACTGTCAAGCTCGTTGAGAAGAATGTGAAGAGCAACGTCGGCACGGAGATTGTCGTAAGCTTCAGGCCCCAGTACAAAATCGTCGAGAGGATGTGTAGTATGAATAGGAGAAGCTTCGCTATCAGACCAAGCCACGAGGAGGCGCCCTCGGTCTGCGCGACGTGTTGGGTCCTGGCGAACATAGCTGTAGCAGTCGTTGTAGAGCTAGCCATGACGTTTGAAATGGCATTTGACAAGCTTGCAGGGCTGCTAGCAAGACTAGAGGTAGCCATTTTTCCTAGTCAAAAAGTTCAACTAGTTGTACTTGAATCATGCAGCCAGAGAGGGAGACGTTCGTCCATCTCATCCTGCAGGACGATTCCAGGGTGCAAATTTGACACCACGAAAAAGCTGACTAAAAGTTGTTGTCCTGGTGTAACTCGGTCCAAATTGAATGAGCCCGGAGCTGTCGTTCCAGTAGCTCTGACATGAGGAGAACATTTGGGGCTGATGCACAAGACTCTGCAGGGGAAATACCTGGATGACAGAAGGTGAAGAAGCTCCGAGACCTGTGCTTTGGAGCTCATTTTCAAAGCAGGAACTTGTGACCTAACAGTGGAGCCCTCGGTCGAACTTTCTTCCAGTAGAAGCTTGTGATTGCCCGATACCTACCTAGTAAGTAGGTACCTACTTATCCCTTTGGGTGCCAACTCAGCTGCAAAATGCCAAGCCACTAGATGCAGGGGTAATTAACCAATTAAATTGGAAAAAAATCAGGTACCTCCTATCACACCTATTTTTTGGTGTGATAGATGTATATACATTTGTTATTATTACATAGCGCTACATCACATACATCGCAGCCGTACCTCGTTTAAACGCGTTTTCTAATAGCAGCGTTTCCAGTTATTTCTCTTAAAACTACGCGATTTTGGCTGTATATCGAATAGCCTAAACAAGCCTTGCAAGGGCTACACTTATTCCTTTTAACTATTTGATGGCTAGAAAAGTTTTTTTTAAAGGAATTAACCCCCGAAAAGTGTTAGATAATATATGGCCATAAAGCTAGCCATAACAAGCATATAAGGCATACATAAAAAGATCACTAATTATATAAGCTAAAAAATGCGCTAGTGACTAAGCATTAAAATAAATATAGCGCACATATATTTTACTAGAAAATCTTTTTAAATAAAGCTATATAATAAAATATAACGTAAGTAAATATATATAAAAAATTTAATAATTAAAAGTCTTATTATTTTTATTTTTATTAAATTTAAGCTTATAATAGCACGATAATAAGATTGCTATAATATTAAAATTAATTTTAACTATTTTTAACTTATTTAACGATTTTTTATTATAAAAAAAAGATTTTGCTGCTAGCGCGCGCAGTAAAAATTTATAAAAATATATAATTTTTAGCAAAAAGCAAGCTTTATAGCTTATATAATTAAAAGCGTTAAAAGTTATTAAATTTTTATTATTTTTTATAAATATTAAATATACTAATGTTATATTTGTAAATTTTTTAATTATAGCAAAAGTTTAATTTTTAATAGCTAAATAATATTATAATATTATATTAAAATATTATAACTTTTATTAAATTAAAATTATTAAGCTTGCTAAATAAATATAAAAAATAATATATTTTAATTATTAACTAACTTATATAAAAGCTAAATAAATAATTAATTAATAATATAATAACTTTAAAAAGCTTAATATAATAATATAAAAAGTTTTAAAGTTTAAATATAAATATAAATATAAAGCTTTTATTAATGCTTTTATTAAAAAACTTATTAAAAACTTTGCTAATTAAATAAATAACTAGCTTAATAAAATTATTAAAGCTTATTTTAAAAAAAAAAAAAATAATAAACTTTTTTAAGCTTATTATTAACTTAAAAAAAGCTTTATATAATATTTATTTAGTTTAAGCTATTTTATTTAAAAATATTTATAATAAAAAGATTATAAAAAACTTTTTAAACGTTTAAGTTATAATAATTAAATTATATTAAAAAGCTATTATATTAAATATATTATAAATAGCTAAAAAAATTATAAAAAATAGCTTTTTTAATATTTTTAAACTTATAAATATTATTAAAAATTTAAACAAGTATTTTAATAATTTAAAAAAAAATTGTTTTTATTAAACTTATTAAAAAAAAAAAGCTAATAAAAATAAAAATATAAGCTATAAAAATAATAACTAAAAAAATAAAAAAAGCTTTAAAAGTATTTTTATTAAGCGCTTATAAGCCGACACTTATATAAAAGCTAAAAAAAAAAACTTTAATATAACTAATTATTTAGTTTATTATAAGCGCTACCTGCTAAAAAGCTGCTAATATATATTTTTAAAGTTTTAGCTAAAAAATTAAAAAGTAAATAAATTAGTTAAATAAATAGCTAATTTTTAAATAAAAAATAAAAAAAGCGTATAATATATAATAAAAAAAGTTTAAAAGCAAAAAAAAAAAAAACAAGTTAAATTTAAAGCTATAAAAAATAATCTACTAAAAAATTAATTAATAAAACTATTTATAGCATAAATAGCAAGCTTTTTTTATATTAAAAAAAAGCTTGCTAAATTATATATATTTTAAAATTGCGCTATAATAGACTTAAAATTTAATATTTATATTTTTAACTAAGCTTATTAATTTTTTAATATAAAAAACGTTAACTTAAATAATATAATATTAGCCGGTAATAATATGCTTTAAATATATAACTATAAAAAAATTAATATTAAAATAAAAAGCTTTAAAAATATTATAATATATTAATTATATAATATTATTTTTTGCTTAAATATAGCTATAAATTTAATATTTTTTTAATAATTAAATTATATAAAAATTTATTAAAAAAATAAGCTAAAATTTAATTTTTTTAAACATTAATAAAAAAAGCTTTTATATTTTTTAATATAAATATATAATTAATATATAATAAAAAACCTACTATTTTATTTAATTAAATAAGCTTTTTATATATAAAAAAACTTATTAAATTTTTATATTAAGCGTTTAAAATTAAAAGCTAGCTTATATAAATAATATTAATGCTTAAAATATATAAAACTAAAACTTTTTAAAAAACTACTATTATATATTAAAAAAATAATAATTATTTTATAATTAAATAATAAGATTTAAACTATTAATTATATAATATATAAAAAATTAAAAATATATTAGTTTATAGCGTAAAATATTTATTTTAAAGTTATTAAAGCAAAGGTTTAATTAGTTATAAACTTTTATAAGTTTAATAAGCTTTTTAAAAAAAATAAAAAACTTTAAAAAATAATATTAATTATAAATTAATATTTAAAATATATATAAAATTATTATTTTAATAATAAATATATTAATATTATATAAAAAGCTTTTAAAAATTATATTTATTATATTTATATTTATTATAATATAAAAATTAAAATAATAAAATATAATAATAAATTAACTAATAATAAATAAAAAACTATTTAGTTAATTAAAATTATTTAAAGCATTTATAAAATTAAATTTAAAATTTTTTTGCTATATATTTAAGATTTTAATAAAGCAGCAAAAAATTTAAAATATATTATTAAATATTAAGCAAGCATAATATATAATAAATATAAGCTTTTAACTTTTTTTTAGCTAAAAATAATATAAAATATAATATATTTATATAATTAAACTTTAAAACAAACTAATAGCTAGTAAACTTTTTATAAAAAATTTTATTTATATTTTAATAATTTAAGTAATATAATAAGCTATAAGCAAATATTAACTATAATATATTTAAAAATATATAATTATATAACGTTTATTATAATTATTAATATTAAATTAAAAAAAAAAACGCTGCAAGCTTAACTTAAAAGCGTAAATAAACTATTTAATAAGCTATTAATTTATTAATATTTATTATATATAACTACTTTAAAAAAATAAAATAATTATTATTAAAAACGTAATATTTAATAAAAATAAATTTTTTAATAAAAATAAAAATAAATTTTAAAATAATTTTTTTAAAGTAAGCTAAAAAGTTTTTAAAAAACTATTTAATAATATTAACTATTAAAATATATTATAAGTAAAAAAAAATATAATAAATAAATAAAAAAATAACAAGCTTGTTATTTTAATATAAAAAAGCGTTTAAAAAAAACTAAATAATATTAAACTTAAAAAGTTAAATAAAAATAAGCTTATAATAAACTAGCTAAAAAAATTAAAAAAAGCTAATTATTTATATATAAATTTTAAATTTAAATTAAGCTTGCTAATCTTTTTAAAATTATTAAAAATTATATTATTAGCTTTAATTATAATATAGCTTAATAAATTAATTTTATAGCTAAATTTTAATTTATTTAATAATAAAAATAAAGCTTAGCTAAAAATAATTTTTTTTAAACCTTTTATTAATAGCTAAGCTATTTATTTTAATATAGCTAAATTATAAAAAGTTAAATAAATAAATAAAAAAATTATTATTAAAGTAAAACTAAATAAAATAATAAAAAGCTTACTAAAATATTATAGTAATTAATTATAAATATAAAATATTATTAAAAGCTTTATTGCTAAAAAAAAAAAAGCTTTTAAAAAAGCTTATTATATATTAAATAATTTATTATAAATAATTAAACCTATTAAAAGTTTTATTTTAAATAAAACTTATAATAAATTAAAACATTATAAAAAAAAAAAAGCTTTTAATAAAGCTTATTAACTATTAAATATTTAATTATAAATAATAAAAACTATTAAAAGTTTTATTATTAATAATTTTAATAATATATTATTATAAATATTAAATATTAATAAAGTTATTAATTAAAAAAAAAAAGCTTTTAAGCTAGCTAGTAATTATTTAAAAGCTTATTTAAAAAAATCTTTTAGCTAAAAAAAAAAAATTTATAAAAAAAACCTTTTATTACTACTAAAATAATATAAAAAGCTAAATATATATTTATTAAAAAATTATTTTTAAAAAATAAAGCAAGCTTATTTATAAAATTATAAAAAAATATATACTTAAAAAAAAATATTAAAAAGCTTTATTATTAATAAATTAATTTTAAACTATATATAAATATATATATATATATTTAATAAATATAGCTATTATAAAAAATATAAAGCTTGCTTAATAATTTAAAAAAATTAATAGTTAAATAATAAAAAAAAAAATATTTATATTAGCACTTTAGCAAAAAAATCTTTTAAAACGTTAATAGCTATAACTATTAAATTTAATTTAAAACTTAAACAATATAATATTATAAACGCTTTTATTAATATTAAATTAAATAAAAAAGTTTATATATATATATTTTTAAGCTATTAAAAACTAAATATTATTATAAAGCTGCTATAAATTTTATATAAGTTATAAAAATTTTTTTTATTATAATAAAAAAAAATTATTAAATTATTAAAAAAAATAAGCTTTTAATTAATATTTTATAAACTTTATTATTTTTTATATAATAGCATGCTTTTTTTTATATATATTAATAATATAATTATTATATATAAAAAAAAAAGCTAGTTAATAGCTAATAAAATAATTGCTACGTTAAAAATTTGCTATAATTTAATTAAAAAAAATAATTTATAATAGTTTTTAAAAATAAAAATAATTTATAACTAAAAAAAAAAGCTAATATAATTATTTTAAG